>PVHY01012758.1:0-43394 GCA_004024945.1 Uropsilus gracilis | reverse complement strand
GGGCACATCAGTGCAATGCTTATTGCCTGTCAGGTCAAGAATGGAAGATGCTTCTCTTGCTGTCTTTTCTAACTGGTAGAGTATTTTGCGAGTTTGACAAGAAAGAAAGAGAGAGAGAGGAAGGAAGGAGGGAGGGAGGGAAGGAAAGGAAGGAAGGAAGGAAGGAAGGAAGGAAGGAAGGAAGGAAGGAAGGAAGGAACCTTATTGTTGGACAGCCAACAAGCGCCGCTGTTGCCAGGTGTGTTAAGCAGGGTGGCAGCAACCAGTGTGCCCGCCGTCCAAGTCCCAAGCTTCGCGATCGTGCTCACTCCAGACCATCGCCGCGGCAGATGGACAAGGGGAGAACTGGAGCACGGTCACATTTGGCACAACAGAGTAGGCCCCACAGATTGCACTGAGTCACCTGCCATCTGCCAGCCAACCCCCGGCCTTCCATCCCGCAGAGGCGCTGATTCGAGGCTCCTGGTTTGGCCTGTCGGAGCTGGAGACAGACATTCAGCAGGTCGCTATTTGTGACTTGTGTCAAGCAGAGGCCAGCACGCCAGCTACCCACCCTCCTGAAGAGCCCAGCAACCTGAAGGCCACGGCACCTGCTGGACGCATGCTACCTTCCCTCCAAGTAGACGCCCAGAGGTTCCCTGGGCAAACTCAGTCCCTTCTCTGGAGCAGCCAGCTCCGGCTGGACTCTGCCCGGCCAGGCGCTGTGGACACAGGGACCAGGAAATAGGCATCCAGGGGGACCCTGTCCTTGTGGAAATGTGTTAGGAGCCGTGTACGGGAAAGAAGAAGAATGGGATGAAGCCGGGTATGGTGGCGCATGCCTGTAATCCAAGTGCTGGGAGGCTGAGGCCAGGGATCGCTGGCGTTCACGGTTTTGAGACTACCCCAGGCAACATAGCGAGACCTGTTCTTGAAAAGCAGCTGGGTGTGGTGGCGGGCACCTGTAATCCCAGCTACCTGGGAGGCTGAGGCTGGGGATCGCTTGAGTCCGCAGGATCGGGACTACCCCGGGTAACATAATAAGACCTTGTCTCAAAAAAAAAAAAAAAATGAGACAGAAGAGATTGATAGTGGATAGTGGTCTGTGAGGCCAGCCCACAGGCCAGGGACTTGGGTCCAAATCCGCCTTTATTAGGAGTTGGGGTCTCTTTTATACCTTGCCAAAGAAGGATCACAATGAGGTAATGAGGAAGGAAAAAACCCAGGATCCCAAGACGCGTGACACGTAGGTGGAGGATGGGTGTTACAGGAAAAATACCTGTGAGGGTAACCTCTCTTATCTCTTGTGTCTCTTTGGTGAGACATTCCTAGGAGGTTAGGGGGCTGCCGTTGCAGGTAAGAGACTTGCCGGTAACCACCTCTAGTGTGCCAGGGAGGAGATAAAGATAAAGGTGTTCCTTTACCTAAGGCATAGCTCTTGATCTGTGTCCACACCCCACAAAAATGAGCTCGTAGCTTTGGAGTATCCATCTAACAGACCAGTCACTCAGGCTATGCCATTTTCAGTCCCGCCTATTTTCCAGATGAGGAAACTGAGGCAGAATGAGGGTCACAGACCTTCTCATTTCTTACAGAGCCTTTGGGGAGCAGAGCCAGGGCCAGGGAGCCCACCCCGAGTGACTCCAGGCTGGGTTAGAGGACAGAAGAGGTCTAGACTCCAGGCCCTTCCTTTGGCCCCAAAATAAGCAACCAATGCAGCTGAGCTTCTGCTCCTCTAGCATTTGCCGGAGGGAATGTTGGGAGCAGAATGCCACGGGCTCCTTCCTAGACCATGTGCCGTCTTTCAGTATCAGGGCAGAAATCTCATCCTCACACATGTCATTTGCAGCAACCTGGATGGAACTAGAAAGACTCATATTAGCAGAAATAAGTCAAAGAGAACAAGAGAAGTACAGGATGGTCTCACTTATACAACGGATATAGGGAAAATCAAACAAACAAATAAAAAATGAAAACAACCAATGGGACTGAACCATGGAGAGAGAGAGGAGGAGGGGGAAGAAGGAGGGGTAGGTGAAGAGCTCAAAAGATCAGGATGGTTAACAAATGTTAGTGGAGTGGGAAAGCCCCGGGGTACACAATAATGGACTAATGTAATATAAATATACATATACATGCAAAAAAAGAATACATTTTCCAGATATTGGAAGAGAACAATGGGCCAAACAACCAACAACTGAACATCAACTTAACCAACCAACAAATCGCAGAAAAATGGGAGTTGGAGTGACTGGAGGGGGGATAGAGAGGGGGGATAAGGAGGGAGGAAGAGGGATCAATTAATGTACAATTGTGACAAATAAACAAAATGAATTAAAAAAAAAAAAGAAATGTCATCCTCACAGGGGTGGCCTTGCTCCCTCTCTCGGGCCTCCACCCGTCTCTCTGCCACCTCCAGGTTCAGAGCCACAGCCTGCAGTTACTCCTGGTTGACTTGTTTATTGGTTGTTTTCCTGTTTGGAATGCAAATTCCACATCACCTGGGAGCTATGACCTCATCACCTCTGTAAACAGCACGCAGAGCATCTAGCAAGTGTTGGATAAAGCAGAGCATCTAGCAAGTGTTGGATAAAACGAGTAAGAGCAAAACACGGGCAAGATGTGAGTAGTTCTGTGGCGTAAGAGGGGAAATTCTTTCTCACACGGGAAATAACTGGGATATCACAGCCCGTAGGTCTCAGGGGGACGGTCTCACAAGCCATAGACAGCGTGACGCTTGTCACCACTGTCTCTCCCATCCATGACCCGGCAGCAGACAGCTTCTACCTGCTCACCCCCTCTCCCTCTCCATCCTGTAACTACTACTTTGCTCGCAAAGTCTGAGTTTGTTTCGGTGGCTCATTCATCTGCCGTGCATCCTGATCCACCACGTGGGGGTAAAACCAGGGTGTCTGCATCTGCTCCATTTGGCTCCTTCCACTGAGCACAGGGTCTGGATGATGGAGGGCGGGGCAGATGCTCCGAGGGGCTCCTTGCCCTAGACTCCTGTCTGGTCATCGGAAATGTCTGGGTTGCCCCTGAGTCATGCCCCGTCGTTGTGGGTGAGACATTGTCTTGCGTGTGTAGCACAGCCCCTCAGCTGACCGGGGCTTCTGGTCAGAAGAGCGTGTCAAGTTAGCAGGTGACTCTCAGACACCACAGGATGCAAGGAGGGACCCTGCAGGCAGAGCCCGAGACTGGCCCTGGAGCCTCCTGCCTCCTCTCCCCTCTTCCTGCCCACCAGTGGTCATGGGACATCACAGCCGGTGACCCACAATCTGCAAGTGTGCATGGGCGACTGCGGGCTGGGAGGGCCAGTGAGATGCGAGCCCCGTGACCTGTGACCTGTGGGCTCGTTGCCATCGTCCTTAACAGGGATTCTCTTGACAAGCACCCACTTCCTCCCAAAGCGCTCACCCCTGGGCTTGGGACACCATGGCTCTGTCCACGCACTGACGTCACGCACAATGCACCCCCCGGCCCCGGCGGTGGACGGGGAAAAGCCCGTTCGTAACCCAGCTGGGTCCACTAAGCTTGGCCCCCAACCGTCTCCAGGGCGGCTTCGGCCACGGTGAGCTGAGTCCTGCTTCTGACCTGCCCTTGCTCGGGGCGCCTGCCTGCTCACTCAGGACCCACGCTGGCCCGGCCTGGAGGCCTGGCTCCTACCCGGAGGCCCGCGCCAAGCAGCACCTGGCCGGCTGAGGCCCAGAACGTGGCCCTCCAGGCCTCTGTCCACCGAGGCTTCGGCGCCATGGGTACATGGCTGGGTGTAGCGCGAAGGCTGGCGTCATTGGTTTCCGATTGCCTTAGAAATCTGCTTGTTGTGTGTCTGACCATTTATTTTGCATCTTCTTGAGACTATTTTTGCCCGGGAACTGCAGGCTCATGGTGCCCGGGGTACCACAGACTCAAGCCATCCCCAGCTCAGCCACCCAGGTAGCTGGGATTACAGGCGCGTGCCACCATGCCCAGCTATTTTTGGGGGGGACTAGGTCTCGCTGTGTTGCCCCAGGCAGGACTTGAACCGTGATCCCCCCCCATCCCAGCCGTGATTCCATAGGCTGTCGCTTCCCAGCATGCGCCACCATGCCCGGCTGATCCGTTTTTTTAAAACCCCTGGTCTCCACTGCCTGCTCTTCACTGGGGGGGGCGGGCAGCGTGGGGGGGCTGCGGTGGAGTTCCTCGAGGGGCTGATCTCTCGTGAAGACCCCGCGCTCCCCGAGCAGCTGGGCGTCCAGGGGGTAGTTTCCGTCCCTGTCCTGGGCATCGGGACAACTGGGCCTGGCGCCTGGGCCTGAGCGGCGCGGAGTGTCGCACAATCTGCCGTGCGCAGCCACAGCTGGGTCTGCGCGGAGCGTCTCTGGCAGGCGGCCTGGCCACCGGGCCCAGCCCGCCACATGCGCCGAGCCAGGAGCGAGCGGGGACTGTCCCAGCGTGTTCTGGCGGCAGATGCTTGAGGAACATTCCCTGGGCGCGGCGAAGGGAGAAGACCCCAGTGGCTGCGCCGGGGGCCTGGTGCCAGCCGAGTGGCGCTGCCGAGAGGCGCCGCGAGGAGCTGGCACCGGGAAAAGGTGTAAAACGCACCGACTGTCCAGTGCGGAGCCGCCTCGCGACGTCTGATTAGCATCTTCCGGGGAAAACATTTAATTAGAGCAGAGCTGGCGCGGGGGAGCCCGCACCCCCACTTCGTGCAGGGCCCCCCCAGAGCCGCGGTCCTGGCTGCAGCCAAGCAGGGCAGGAAGCCGCCTTCCAGGAAGACCAGATGTTGGCGGGAGAACCTCAGGGTATATGCATTGCTGTGAAAAATTCTTTTTTCTTTAGAAAAAAGAAATAGAACCCGGCACGGCAGCGCACGCCTTTAAGTGCAGCCTATGGAGCGCAGCTGCGACTGGGAATCGCTTGAGTCCGCGGGTTCGAGACCCGCCCGGGGGCAACACAGCGAGACCTAATCCCAAAAAATAGCTGGGCGTGGTGGCGCGGCCTGTAATCCCAGCTACCTGGGAGGCTGAGGCTGGGGATGGCTTGAGTCCGTGGCACCCGGGGCAACGTGAGCTGGCGGTTCCACGGGCAAAGATAGCGAGACCTGGTCTCAAAAAAAGAAAAAATGAAAGAAAAAGAGAGAAACCAGATGGTCTCACCTATAGATGGGCTATAGGAGCAACAAAGAAAAGGCCAAGAAAAAGTCAAAGTAAGTTGACAACAGAACTGGGGCGAGCAGCGGGGGAGAAGGGGAGGGAGAAGTCAGGGAAGGGAGGAGCCCAAGAAGCTCTAGATGAGGCTCAGGGGTGATAAGGTGGAGGGAGCATCCCAGAATGCCATGACGTAGAATGCCATGACGTAATACAGATATGCAGGTACAGAAATACGTAAACAAAACGACTAATAAAAGGAAATGAGTAGAGAGCGAGACAGACAACAAGGAACCATGGAAAGTGAACAATGAGCTGCAGCCAGCGGGCCTGGCCTCGTGTTGGGCGACAAATCCGCGCCCCTGAGGCGCAGCCTTGGCTAGACAGGGGCCACTGCTTGGTCCTGGAAGCCAAGGCCACGCTTGCAGGCCGCTCCCGCCACCACCGGTCCTGCGGCTCATGCTGCAGACTCCGCCTTCTGTTGCTGCCCCACGGAGCTCGCCCAGGTGCCCGCCTGGTTTCTTGGCTGTGGCTGCCGGGAAAGCGGATTAAGCCGGAAGGAACCCAGAGACTCCAACATCGGGTGCTCGCTCTGTTCCCGGGGTGGGTCAAGCTGGGAGCCCGCGGCCCGCTGAAAGTCACGTCGCCAGGCCCCTCCGTGGTGCTTTCTGGAAACTGGTTTTGAAGCCGGGACCCCAATATGGCCAGTGTTAAGGTTTAGGCACCGATGCCATTAACTGTCTGAAAAAGCAGAGGGGGCCGAGTACGGTGGCGCATGCCTGTAAGTGGCAGCCTAGGAAGCCACGGCCGGAGCCAGGGATCGTGGTTCGAGTTCCGCCAGGGGCATCAGAGCAAGACCTAGTCCCAAAAAATAGCTGGGTGTGGTGGTGCGCGTCTGTAATCCCAGCTACCTGGGAAGCTGAGGCTGGGGATTGCTTGAGTCTGTGGTACCCCGGGCAACGTGAGCCTGCGGTTCCATGGGCAAAAATAGCAAGATCTAGTCTCAAAAAAAAAAAAAAAAGGGAAAAGAGGCCTGCACAGGAGGAGTGCTTTTACTTTTACTTTGTTGCAAATTTCGGGTGTGGACTGAGAAGAGACTGAATCACCTAGAGCGTGTGTAGAGGGAGATTGGAGCCTTTGGCTTTTAGGAGAAAAAGATGGGGGGGGGAGCAGAGACTAGACAGAGAGACTTTTGGGGAGAGGAGGACATGAGAACCACAGGCAGGTAAAGAATGCTCAAGAGTACCCAGGCTGGCCACAAGCCCCCTGGAAGAGTGAGCTGGAGGTGGCAAGGAGCCATGGTGACCGGCAGAAGAGTAGCGGGTGTGGAGAGTGTGGCACCGCAGCAAGGCGGCATCGTGAGCTGGTACCTGGAGATGGCCAGGGATGTGGAAAGCTGGTTTGTGCATCAGCATTTGTTGAAGAAGTTTGAAGAGCCTTGGAGAAGCGGAGCAGCTTGGAACGCTGGAGAGAGAAGAAAAGAGAAGATGCTGGAGAAAGACTGGACTTTGCAGGGTCCCTGCCTCAGGTGTGGAGGGGCAAAGGGCACCACCGTCTTGGACATGTGTCTTTGGGACCTTTGGGACTGGACATGGCGACTGGGGTCAGATAACTGCCACTTGTGGCTGTGAGGACTTTTGTTTTCCCTGTTGAACTCCCTGGTTAATAAACCCTGTTGTTGAACTGCATTTGACTGGCAGCTGCTGCGCGCGGGTGGTACGCACCTGAAGGAACCTGGGTGGCAGAAGCCACATTTTAAATGTGGCTGGTTGATTGGAGGCTTCTGCCCTCTTTTTGACCCGATTTCAGTTTAACCTCCTCGTTTTGGAGACAAGGCTCTTCGTGGAGACCAGCAGTTGGCACCCACAAGGCCCCCACCCCACCCCGCAGCACACCGGCACCCACCTCATCTACCTGGACGGCCTCCGGGGAAGCTGGCCCACTCTCCCTGGGAACTCAGCGATGGGCGGGGAGCCGGGCTCTTCCCCTTAGAGACCAACCCGCCTTTTGCTTTAAAAAATTTTTACAAAAAAATTGGTCCCTGACTCCTACACGGAGCGAACTCTTTGCATCTGTTTCTAGCAGAGCATCTCACGTCAGCTTGAGAAGTAAAGCCGGTCATCAGCCAGATACTGTGAGCATCCCGGGACAGTGCTCTGGCCAGGGCGGGGTGACCCCGGCCTGATGGACACGCCGCCACTGGATGGGGACCCGCAGCCCGGGCGAGCCGCCTCCTGAAACAGCGAGCCGATCACTCGTGGTTCAGCCTTAAACGAGGAGTGGAAGGCTGGGCCTCACCGCACAAGGCACGGTTGTCACGCCTTGAACGAAGCCAGGTGGCTGCCCGGTCCTCAGACGTCTACCCGGCTCCCTCCTTTTGTTTACGCTCTTCCTCCCACGCAGACTGCAGTTACCACCTCTAACCCCAGAAGCCTCAGCTCATGGAGGGTGGCTGCGGGCTGCTTTGGCCAGCTGGGAAGGGAGGCAGGGAGGAGATGGGAGGGAGAGCGCAAAGAAGGCGCCAGGAGAGGGTGGCCTTGGGGCCCCTATCCCTTTGCCCAACAGCCAGGCACTGACCCGAGGACTAGGCTGTGGATGCTTTAATCTCAGGTTCACCTGGGCCCACCTTGGGCCATTTCCTGTCCTGCCCATCTCCCGGCTCCACAGCGCGGACCACAGACCCCCTTTTCCTAGCTCTGTGCTTGGCTCTCAGCTGCAAACTGTCCGCCCTGCTCGGCACCTATTAAAAGCCTCCACGCCCCGCCCCCCTCAGCCCAGAGTGCTCCCCCAGCCTTGGAGCCCCAGAGGCGCTTGCCTGCCCCACCAACTTGAGCTGCAGCGTGGCTGCTCCTTCTTTGACCTGTGCTCGCCACCGCTCGATGGCCCAGCCTTCCCCGGGCGGGAAAAGTGGCTTGCGTGGCATTCCCGCTCGTCCTGAACCTGTCGGCAGCACCTGGCGTGGTGGTTCGCATTCAATTGCTCCACTCCCACCGGAGAAGGCATTTCACATCGGTCAGAACAGGACATTGGACGGCAGCTGAGCGTGGTGTTTAGAAAGTTTGCTCCTCAGTCCTTAAAAGACACATCTCCAGGCCGGGCACGGTGGCTCATGCCTGTAAGCTTCAGCCTATGAAGCGGCCAGGGCCAGGGATCACGGTTCGAGTCCCGCCTGGAGCCTGTAGCGAGACCTAGTTCCAAAAAAAATAGCTGGGCGTGGTGGTACGCTCCTGTAATCCCAGCTACCTGGGAAGCTGAGGCTGGGGATGGCTTGAGTCTGTGGTACCCCGGGCAACGGGAGCCTGCGGTTCCACAGGCAACAGTAGCAAGACCTAGTCTCAAAAAAAAAAAAAAAAAAAAAAGACATGTCTCCAAAAAGGAAATACAAAAGGCCAACAGCGCTGGGTGGAAAGAGGCTTGGGATTGCTTGAGTTCGTGGGTTTGAGACTACCCTGGGCAACATAGCGAGACCTAGTCTCAAAAAATAACTGGGTGTGGAAGGGCACATGCCTGTAATCCCAGCTACCTGGGAGGCTGAAGCTGAGATTACAGGTCTGCAGAATCAGGACTACGTTGGGTAATATAGTGAGACCTAATCTCAAAAAAGAAAGAAAGAAAAATGCCAACAGGCATATGAGAAAAGTGTTCAACGTCGTTTATCATCAGGGAAATGCAATTCAAAAACACTGAGATACTACCTGACACTGGTAAGGTGAGGGGCAACAATGAGTACTAGCACAGATGTGGCGGGAAAGGAACACTCTTACACTGCTGGCGGGAGTGCAAACTGGTGCAGCTGCGATGGAAAGCTGTGTGGAGGACCTTCAAGCTACTGAAAATGGAACTACCGTTTGATCCAGCAATTTCTCTACTGGGAATCTACACAAAGGCCACCAAAACACAAAGTGAAAAAGACACCTGTACTCAGATGTTTACTGCAGCACTATTTATACTAGCCTATGGAATACAATATGGAAACAGCCCAAATGCCCCAAAACAATGGATCAGAGCGGTGGTCTATGGACGCAATGGAATATTACTCAGCAGTCAACAAAGACAAACTCGTGTCATTTGTGGCAACATGGATAGAGCTAGAAGGAATCGTGCTAGCAGAATAAGCCAGAAAGGAAAAGAGAAACACAGGATAGTCTCACTCAAATGTGGGCAAGAGGGAAAACACACAAAAGGACAAGGAAAAGTTACAACAAACAGCAAACTGTCAGCAGAACTAAAGCTACAGCACGAGAGGGGAAGGGAGGGTGAAATCAGAGGAGGGATGAGCGTAAGAGATCAAGATGACAGTTTGTGGGTGATGTGGTGGTGGGAGAACCTCGGGGTAGACAATGATGTAGAAAGAAATATGTGTAATCAGTTAAAACTGAGAGCAAAAACAAATTAAATAGTGCAAAAAAGGAGAGTTTTCAGAATCACCATCATAGAGACACCCTGTCAGTCAGCCAAGTGTTTCCCGCTATCGGGGTGTCTGGCCCCGAGTAGGAAAAATGAGAGTGATGGCCTTGTTCCTTTTCCCCTGGGTCCCCCTACACGTAGCTATGACTGTGCCCCCCCCCCATTCCTCCACCCACAGATCCTCCCGCCTGGAACAGATTCTCCTGACTCCTTCGCCTCGGCTGCCCTGCTAGGGAGGAGCGGTGAGAACATGGCGTCTCTGAGGCTGTGGGAACCATCAGCAAGGAGAACAGACAGGAACCTGGTAGGCAAGGACAAGCTTGCGGACCCCAGAGCCCCCCAGAATGACCTGGGCGCTGTGGCATTGAGGAAGGCATTGAGGAAGGCAGCACACGCGATTAATGGGTGTTGTGTAGCCATCCTGTGGCGCTGCAGGCATCACCATTCGAGCAGGCTCCTGATTGGTTCTGGCCGGTGGACGATGAGCGCCCTGGAGTGCTAGGTGGGTTTTACAGGTGTTAATGTTCTCTCAGAACCAGGCACTAGGCTCACCAAGCTGCAGACAGGGCCAGGGCTGGATGGCAGAGGGGCTGGACGGCAGGCCAGCCCCCAGGAATCTTCACGCTCCTTCTCTGGGCTCTCTCCTTTCGTGCTCTCTTCACCCTCGGTGCTCCCTCCCTCCCTCCCTCCAGGGTGATGCCACCATTTTGTCCCCACCACCCAGGCCCAGGTGAGCACTCTCACGCAGGCGCACACCCACTGGGCCAGGTACGCACGATCATGGGGAGGAGGTGGCACCGGGAAGCCTGAGCAACTCATTTACCCCACAGGAGGTGAACGCTTTGTCCTTTAGAAAAGTTGTATTTCAGCCGGGCACGGTGGCTCGTGCCTGTAAGCTTCAGCCTATGAAGCAGCTGGAGCTTAGGGATCGCGGTTCAAGTCCCGCCTGGGGCCCGTAGCGAGACCTAGTCCCAAAAAAATAGCTGGGCGTGGTGGCACGCACCTGTCATCCCAGCTACCTGGGAAGCTGAGGCTGGGGATGGCTTGAGTCTGTGGTACCCCAGGGCAACAAGAGCCTGCGGTTCCACAGGCAAAAATAGCGAGACCTAGTCTCAAAAAAAAAAAAAATAGTTGTTTTGGTCATCGCTTACATGCCTTTTTAAGGGTGCAGGTCAGGGCTTAATAAATGCATTCCCACCTGTTCAGTGTTTCATAAATAACGGATTATTTAATATAATCCTGGCTGCCTCTGATCTATGGCCAGCTTTCACGGTAAGCTTTAAAACTGTCCCTGTCAGAGCTGGGGCGTGGTGGCACACGCCTGTAATCCCAGCCTTGGGAGGCTGAGGCTAGGGATCACTTGAGTCCGCAGGATCAGGACTACCCCAGGCAACATAGCAAGACCTAGTCTCTGAAAAAAAAAAAAAAAGTCCCTGTCTGATGTGTTGTGTGGTGTCGCTGTGTTCTGCATGTAAGTGACTCCAGCAGCTCTCTTTGCCCTGACTCATGAGCCCTTCCAGTGACGTCCATGTTGCCGCAGATGGCATGAGTGTCTCCTTACAGTCCTGGCTAGTCTCCACCGTGTCTACATTCATCTGCATCTTTCTGACCCACTCATCTATTCCGGGGCATGTGGGTTGTTTCTGCAGCTTCGCTGTTATCAACAGTGCTGCTTTACACACAGGCGTGCGTGCACGTTTCCTTTCAGACGGGTACGTTGGGTTCTTGGGGTCGATTCCTGGGAGTGGAATTGCTGGTCATGTCATCGGCCCAGTTTTGGTCTTTTGAGAAGCCTCCACACCGCTGTCCGTTGGGACTGGGCCCGTCTACGCTCCCAGGGTCCTTTCTCTCCACAGCCTCACCAGCACTGGTTATTTCTGGTTAGAAGTTTCTGTTTCCAACCAAACTTGAGCTTGTCATTTAAGAAAATATGTATTTCCTGCAACGCTAGCATCAGGGCCTTCGCCCAGATTTCCGTTCCCCTCCACGCCTGCGCCATCACGGAAGGAATGAGCGGACGTGAACATGGGACAGGATGGGTGCACTCAGAAAAGAGGGTCCACTCGTATCCTTGAGCCAGCGCCTCGGCCACTTGCCTTGGGCGGGTTGTTTTGCACATGGCGACGACCAGCGTTCACTCTCTGGAGCCTACGAGTCTTTCTGTTTCTCAGTGACCAAGTCCGGCCTGGGCTCCTGGCTTTGCTCTTTCCCATCGAGCCCAAGGTTTGGATCCTCTGGGGACCACTGTCCCTTCACTCAAGGCCACGGGGTGCGAGGGGAGGACAGGGTGTTCCTTCAGACGTGATAACGCTGTCACCATGTCGCGTCTTTGGGTGTCTGTCTACGTGCTGGTTTCACGGCTCAGCGCCGGGGGCTCGGCCTGGCGGTCACCATCCCCTCGTCTCCCGTGTCCTGCCTGTCTCCTCCCGTCCTGCAGTGGAGCGGAGGCGGCTCTAATCCCTGGAAGGTGGGATCTAATGAACTGACTGCTGAGTGCCGCCACGGAGCTTGGGAGCACACTATCCTGTACTTCACACCCGATTTATTCTCCAGATGGCGAGACCGCGCCGCCCGCCGCGAGGGCCCACCTCTTCCACTGGAGTGTAAAAGTGGACGGATGTTGTTTTCTTCGCAGATTGGATCATTCGGAGCTAGGAACTTGCGAGAACGATTAGTTATCGGCTGCAGCCGCTGCCAACTGAAGCCGGGCGCGCAGACTTTCTCCTTTCATTTCGGAGTCGGCGGGTCTTGGGGACGGTTGATTTCTCTGCCGTCTGACGTCGCTGGAGTGTGTCTCTTCCCAGGTGACGAGAGCTGGGACTCTGAGACCATAGCAGGGCCCGTCCCTGGCCCAGCCTGAGTCCCATCACACAGCGGCTGAGGTCTAAGGACAAGTTCATTAGCTGCGGCTCCGTGGCTCTGCATAGCCCGGGGCACCAGCTGGCGACGGGAGGGGGCTCTCTGGTGGCCTGGGAAGGCTCCGGTCCCTCCTGCTTTCTTTGGGAGCTTTGCAGAGTCCCTTTCCAGAGTCAGGATGCTGGGCCGGGCACGGTGGCTCGTGCCTGTAAGCTTCAGCCTATGAAGTGGCTGGGGCTAGGGATCGCAGTTCGAGTCCCGCCTGGGGCCCATAGCGAGAACTAGTTCCAAAAAAATAGCTGGGCGTGGTGGCGCGCGCCTGTCATCTCAGCTACCTGGGAGGCTGAGGCTGGGGATTGCTTGAGTCCGTGGTACCCAGGCAATGAGAGCCTGCGGTTCCACGGGCAAAAATAGCGAGACCTAGTCTCAAAAATAAACAAACAAAACCCAGAGTCAGGATGCTGGGGACCCACGTGGGAATGAGTCTTTGCGGAGAGTGACATGCAGTTAGGCTGATCTCACGACTCTGTCTCCTCCAGCTTGTCCCGTCTCAGGACAAGTTCATCCGTCATCGAGACAGCGCCCGAGGCCTGCAGTGTGTTCACCGGGTTACCACACAGTCTTCCTAACACTCCTTTTGGACAAACTGTTTTGCTACCAAAATATAAGCAACGTCCCCACTCCTCACCCCTTCAGGAGGAAAAAGAAAGAGGTCTGTTTTCGGGGCCCTCTTGGCTTCATTTTCTTTTCCTTTTTTTTGAGACTAGGTCTCGCTATTTTTGCCCATGGAACCGCCGGCTCACGTTGCCCAGGGTACCACAGACTCAAGCAATCCCCAGCCTCAGTTTCCCAGGTAGCTGGAATTACAGGCGCACGCCACCACACCCAGCTATTTTTTGGGATTAGGTCTTGCTGTGTTGCCCCAGGTGGGACTTGAACCGCGATCCCCAGACCCAGCCGCGACTCCATAAGCTATCACTTACAAGCACGCGCCACCGTGCCCGGCCCTTCTTTTCCTTCTTTCTCCAGGGATTGTGCATTTCCCTCCCAGAGTCCTCAGCACGCACCCTGATAACTCACTGAGATAGCAGCGTGGGCCAGGCCAGGTCTTATGAGCCCTCTGGCAAGACAGACATCTGGAAGCATGACCAGACAGGAGCCCGAGAAGGGTGTGAACGTGAGTGGGAGCAGAGCAGCGTGGTGGTAGGAGGAGCAACGTCAGAGAGATGCACGGGAAGGGAGCAGGAAGGGAGCCACATGCCAGGGCTGGAAGGCGAGAGGGAGGCAGGACAGTGATCAGGGTGGCCTTCGCCCTGCAGCTGAGTGGACGCAGGTGCTCTCCAACACAGCCCCGGGACTGACTTCATCGTCCTTAGAAACGGAGCCGCTGTCGCCCCACAGATGGCGAGTGTTCGCAAGGATGGACACATAGGTCACCGCTGAAATCCCGACAGGGATGCAGACTGGCCCAGCCACTATGGAAGGCTGCGTGGAGGACCCTCGCACGACTGATAGTGAGAATGGAACTCCCATTCGATCCAGCAACCCCACTTCCGGCAATCTACCCAAAGGACACCACAAACGTTCGTTCAAAAGGACCCCTGTACCCGGATGTTTATTGCAGCGCTATTTACAACAGCCAAGATGTGGATGCAACCCAAATGCCCCAGAATAGATGGATGGTACAGAAAGCTGTGGTCTACGCACACAGTGGAATATTACTCAGCAATCAAAAAAGACAAGCCTATGTCATTCGCAGCAACATGGATGGAGCTAGAAGGAATTGTGATCAGAAATAAGCCGGAAAGAAAAAGAGACATACTGGATGGTCTCACTTACAGGAAGGCTAGAGGGAAAACAAAGAAGCAAGCGGACAAGAAAAATTTTAAACTGTCAACAGAACTGAGGCACAGAGCAAGGGGCGAGAGGGTAAGATCGGGGGAGGGAGGGGCGCAAGAGATTAGGATGGTTCACGGGTGATAAGGTGGTGGAAGAACCTCGGGGTAGACAACGATGTAAAATATATTCATTTTAAAAATAAAATTTTGGGCCGGGCACGGTGGCTTGTGCCTGCAAGCTTCAGCCTACGAAGTGGCCGGGGCTAGGAATCGCGGTTCGAGTCCCTCCTGGGGCCCATAGCAAGACCTAGTTCCAAAAAAATAGCTGGGCATGGTGGCATGAGCCTGTAATCCCAGCTACCTGGGAGGCTGAGGCTGGGGATTGCTTGAGTCTGTGTTACCACGGGCAATGAGAGCCTGCAGTTCCACAGGCAAAAATAGCAAGACCTAGTCTAAAAAAAAATTAAATTAAATTAAATTTAAATTTAAATTAAATTTTGCCGGGCACAGTGGCGCGTGCCTGTAATCCCAGCTACCTGGGAGGCTGAGGCTAGGAATCACTTGAGTCCATGGGTTCAGAACTACCCTGGGCAACATAGTGAGACCTAGTCTCTAAAAACAAACAAATCATTAAAAATTAAATTTAAAAGATAATAAAACCCCAACAGAGAGAGCAGCCTCCCGTCGGCGGTCAGTGACGTGTCTGGGATTCAGGGGACCTGGCAGAGGGATGAGCACTTGGTTCACAGCAGTCGCACCAAGCAGCCGCCCATTCACGAGGGTGCATGTGGCGCTAGACCTCAAAGGCTGCCCTTTCTACGGGGAAGGTGCAGCGCCAGGGACTGGAAGGAGCCTGGTGTTTTCCTTCGGACCAGAAATGTTTCCAAAAGGGCCCGGTGAGGACACGGTGACTCGTGCCTGTAAGCTTCAGCCTGTGAAGCGGCCGGAGCTAGGGATCGTGGTTCGAGTCCCGCCTGGGGCCCGTAGCGAGACCTAGTTCCAAAAAAATAGGGCATGGTGGCACGCGCCTGTAATCCCAGCTCCCTGGGAGGCTGAGGCTGGGGATGGCTTGAGTCCGTGGTACCCCGGGGCAACGGGAGCCTGCGGTTCCACGGGCAGCAATAGCGAGATGTCATCTCAAAAAAAAAGGGCCTGGTGAGATGCTGCGTGTTCGCTGCTCGTGACCAGAGCATGGAAGGCGCTGCTTGGGGCAGCCTGAAGGTGGAAGTCGGCGCTTCGTCCGCAGCAGTTTCCCAAGGGCGCCTCTTCCGAGTGAGCGGGGACGCGGCAGCTGTGGCCACCCGACTTGGGGTAGAACCACCCAGGCCAAGACCACGGGCTTTGGGCTCAGTCCCTGCATGCCCAGCACAGCAGTGCGGCAGCTCAGGCAGCACCTGTCGGGCACCCACAGAGGCCTCCTGGGAGGCTGATCTGGCTGCGGGGTGCCCCATGGGGGGGGGTGCGTGCCGACGAAGGGGAGGCTGGCCTGGAGAGGGTCCCAGTGCCATTTGGAAAGGCATTTCGGCCTCGGCGATCTCGTTCGTCCCCCTCATTTTCCACTCGGTGCCAACAAGGACCCTTCGCGAGCAGGCGTCACCCCAGAAGGCCGCTGTTCGGGTTGCAGGGCGCTGGGGCCACGCACTGAAGCCTGACCCGAGCTCACACTCACTCTTCATCCCCAGATGCTTGTGCATCGGGCGGTTCGTGCCCCTGGTGGGTGAGCTTGGGGGCGCACCTAGCTCCAGGGGTGGGCCCCCGGTGTTAGCTGGCCTGAGTGCCCGCTTGCTCTTCCCCAGGCTGGCCCAGCGTGCGGTGGGCTCTGTGTACCCGGGACCCCACAAGCCATCTGGCCCCGTCCCATCGCTGCTGTTGACCTCGCCCCCCCCACCCCCACGCGCTCCCTGCACACTCGCAAGCCCGCCTCCTTCGCCTCCACCCACCGTCCGTGGAGCTAGAGCCTATCCTGGCCCCAGCCACCCCTTTCCACCTCCCCTCGGGCCACCCTCTCCTCTGATGGGCATTGCCGTTGCCATCGCTCCGTGCTGTCAAGAAGCACATTCATCAGCGCTGAGGAGCTCTAAAGTTTTATTAGGATCATAAACTCCCTTCCCAAATGAAACCGCTTTTCATACGCGTTCGTTCGGACAAGGAGAATTCGTCGGGGGCTGTTGGCAAGTTGGAGGAATTTGTTTTTGAAACTGAAATTGGCAGGAAGTCATGACCCGAGCGCTCTTCTTTCTCTCGGCACCACCCTGCACGCTCCCCCCCCCTGCTCCCCACCTTCGTCACCCCCAACTCAAAGCCAATGAACACTGTGTTTGGTTTCATACTATTTTTTCTGGGGACAGTTCGAATGCCCAGGCGGGCCCCGCCGTCTCCCCGCGTTTCTTCACTGCAGCAAAGGTCTGTCCAATCAAAGGCCGAAGGTATATTTGCCACAGCTTCACGAAGGCGATGCTCGGTGCTGTTCTGCCTTCTGAATTCGTCGGCGCTTGTTGTCACACGGAGTGTCACTTTCCCCTGAGCGCTTCCTAATTGAATGTCAAGATTCACCTCCATTGTTGAAAAATAGAACCCAGGGGAAAAGTGAATAGAAAAGCATGTGAGAGCCGGGCACGGTGGCGCAGGCCTGTAAGCTTCAGCCTATGAACGGCTGGGGTTAAGGATCACGGTTTGGGTCCCACTCGGGGCAACACAGTGAGACCTAGTCCCAAAAAATAGCTGGGCGTGGTAGCACGTGCCTGTAATCCCAGCTACCTGGGATGCTGAGGCTGGGACTGGCTTGAGTCCGTGGTACCCCGGGCACCGTGAGCCTGCAGTTCCATGGGCAAAAATAGCGAGACCTAGTCTCAAAAAAAAAAAAAAAAAAGCATGTGAGAAAAGAAAAACAAGTCCTTATTTTACCCCCGAATGTGAATTTACTGACAGACGAGAGTACCCCATCCACGTTCATCAGTTTCTGGTTTTTATTAAATGAGAACATGCAGGCTGAAGGCTTCGAACCTTGCCTAGCACTTAGTAAATGCTCAATAAAGTCTTCAATTAACTATTTGTCCTTTCCAGTTGGAAAAGCAATCAAATGAGCAAGGTGAGAGGCTTTTCGCAGGCCAACGCCTGCATTCTCGTCTCCTTCAGACCTGCAGATCAGCCGCTCGTCTGTCAGGCTGACCAGTGGTTCTTTTTTTGAGACATAGTCTCGCTAAGTTGCCCGGAGTAGTCCCGATCCCAAGGATTCAAGCGATCCCCAGCCTCAGCCTCCCAGGTAGCTGGGATTACAGGTACCTGCCACCGCGCCCAGCTGTTTTTTTGAGACCAGGTCTCCCTATGTTGCCTGGGGTCGTCTCGAACCCGCGAATTCAAAAGATCTCTGGCCTCTTGCCTCCAGCGCTTGGATTACAGGCGCGCGCCACCACGCAGGGCCAAACCACTGGTTCTGCAGACAGAAGCTTTGTCCATCTAGTCAGGGTGCCCAGACTCGAAGCCCACCTCAGCTGTTCGGCCGTGTCCCTCCCAGTGACCAGCAAACTGAGCAGATCTTTTATTGACACTCCCAGAGCGAAGCTCGGCAGAGAATAGTGAAAACCCTTGAAGACTTCGACCTGGGCCCGACAGAAAGGTGCGTGCGCATCAACTCCGTGTCCAGCGGTCTCGCCGAAGAGGACCTGGCCGCCCTCCTGCAGGCCCGGGTCCTTCCTGCCAGCCTGATGCTGCCCAAGGTGGAAGGCCCTGAGGACATCCAGTGGGTGAGTGGCCGGCAAGCTGCTGAGATTCGGGCCGGGAGCCGCTAGGGGGATGTGCAGGAGGAGGAAGGCTGTGGGTGCTGTAGGTGTTGCGGGTGCAGAGCGGCCCAGAGTTGGGGAGAAGGAAGCGAGGACACCCCTCTGTCCACCAGGGTCCCCGGGAGCAACTCAGCCTTAGAACTGAGGCTCCTGCTGTCTGTGCAGCTTTGTGGTGGGACCCAGGGGTGCAGCACCCAGGGCTGACCCGGGGTCCCCAAACCCTCTCTGGCAAGTGTCCAGGCTGATGGCATCTTGCACCCTCCAGGCCCACCCCCCCCCCCGGCCCCCACCCAGGAAGGGGTGCTGACGTCACGGCTCTCACCCCGAGTCCCTGGAAATCACCCTGGAGGGTGAAAGCCCGTTGGCCGCCAGTGAAACAACGCAGCCCGCGACCGTGAGGGAAAGGTCACTCGTCAGGGCAACCCGGGAAGCCAACAGGAAGCTTTTAAGTAGTGGTTTTAATTAGCGCAGATATTATTTCCTGCGCGGAGCTCCAGCCCATCCTCTCTAAATTGCCGGCAGGTGTGTGTGTGCGCCGAGGCCGGCTTTTCGGCCAGTGAAACGCTGACGTGCAAGGCGGTTGGCATGTCGAATTTCTTAAGAAAACTCTGAAATGGCTCCAATTATGCTCCGCTTGTTTTCCTGGCTTAAGGGGAGGCGGCTGGGGAGCGAGGTTTGATTTTGGGGTTGCTGGGATCCTCCAGGTCTCCGCTGGAGGCCACAGCTGCAGGGGGGGGCACCCCTGGGCAGGGGTGTGAATGGCCACACGGGGAGCAGCTGTCACCCCTGAGGGGCCTGCACCCCTCAGCGCCGGGAGGTGGGGTCCCCCAGGGGGCGATCACCTGCCACACGTGGCTGCAGAGCCCACGGGATGTGGCAGGTCCAAACTGAGATGTGCCCTGAGTGCAAAATACACCCCTGGTTTGGAAGACCCGGGAGCCCCCACCCCCCAACCCCCGCTTCGCCCCCCCACCCCAAAGGATGTAAATCATCTCCGTGCTTTGGTAGAGTGATTACATGCTGAAACGCTAATGTGTTGGCTGGGGGGAGCCGGGCCCACAGGACACAAATTAAACTCACCCGGTGGCTCTGCCCCCTTCTGTGTCACTGCTAGGAGAGGGGCACACACGAGCCCCAGCTCCTGCCCCCTCAGACCGCCGAGCTGGCCGCCTCTGGGGGACCCCGGAGGCTGCACCCCTCTTCCTTACTAAGCAGGACCGATGTCCCCAGGCCCCCGGAGGGGCCGCTGAGATGCTTCCTCGGGCCCCAGCTCCCACCCCCTCAGACTGTGTCTGCAGTTGGTTGAAACAGAACCCGAAGTCGCTGTTCCCCTTGCGTTTGGTGGGTCACCCCTGTTGATCTGGCCTGTAGGGGAGACCCCACCCCAGCCTCAGCCTCAGCCTCAGCCGGGCTTCTGGGCTTCTGTTGGCTGCCTTAAACCCTTGGCTGGGAGGCGCCACCTAAATGGGATTTCTAGTTAACAGGAGTCTTTCGGGCTGTTTATTTTTTCCTCTCCGTTTGTATTTATGTGCAGCATAAAACCCAGGGCCCGCCGCCCTCCTGGAAAGACGGGCTTCCTTGTTTCCTTTTGTGTGCGAAGCTCTCCCTGGCCTTTTGTCACTGGTGTGGGTTCTTGTTTGACTGGCACGGCTTTATTGGACTATAACAAGCGTGGCTCGGCCTCCTTTGTGGCGGGACAATTCTCCCACAAATCCCGAACCGTGAGCATTCTTCCTGCCCGCTATTGGGTGTGCATTGCCATTGAAAGGACCGCCGAGCCCTGCGACTTCATCTCCTCCCCGCTCCCTTTGTCATGCCTGCTCCCCCCCTCCCCGCCCGCCCCCCCAGCCCCTCCACCTCGCTGAAATGAACACTTTACCAGGCCGGAAACATTTAATCGTCTCCTTTTGAAAAAATTAATTGAAACTTCTCCACTAGTTACCTTTTGTGTTAGTACTTAATGCAATTTTTTTTTTTTTTAAGAAAGAAGGGGGAAGGAAAAGGAGGGTGGGCTGCTATATTTCATTCTAAAATGCCCCTATTTGGCTTTAAAATATATATTTATATATATACATATATATGTGTGGGTATATATATATATACATATATATATATACGTATATATATATATATATATAGGCATTAGAGATTTTGCTCTCTCGCTCTCTCTCCAAGAACAGGAGTTCTGTGGTCCCAAGCGTTCACAGAGTTTTAAACTTCATGGATTTGTCTTCAGAACTATTAGCGCAAAAAATGGGGCAAGGAGCCTGGCAAGTTCTTTTTTGAAGGAAGGAAAAGAAACCTGCTCTGTGTTCTGTGGAACACCCAAACCACTAACTAATATTTCACTGCTAGCCCCCCCCCCCCCAGCTTCCGTGTGGTAAATTATGTTTTCTTTTCCTGTCCGCGGAATACCAGAGAGGTTGTCCCCCTCAATTGTCGCCGCCGTCTCCTCTTCGGTGCTATTTGGGCTGAGTTATGCCTTCCCTTGCAAAGTTACTAAGGAGGTGATGATGATGGCGCTGAGAAGGGAGGACGAGAGGAGCAACTGGGAATAATTCTTCATTACTGAAAGCTGTGATTTATTTTCGCCTAATTGTAAAGTTACTGCAAATTGCTCAAAAGCTTTTTAAAGATCCCAGTGATTAGATTTTTTCGGGGGGTGGAAGCAGCACAAGCAAGAAGGGGGCAGCTAAAAGGGGAAATAACACCTCTAATCCTGCTTCTGGTAAATAGGCTGCCAGCTTTTAAAATGAGTTTCCTTTCTATTAGTCAGAATATTATGCTAAGCCTTAAGCATTAGTTTTTTTATGTTGCCATAGCAGCCCTATTCCTGCAGGGTGGTGACCTGGGATGATTACAGTACAAAGCTTATAGGGTCTTGAAACCCCCTTTGAAGATGAAAAGTCTTTGATGGTTTATATTTATGCAAATCTCTTAGATATGATTTACCCAACTGAGACTGAATGGAGAGATGATTAAAATTCCCTTTTCCTTTGATATCCATTAATGGCTGAATATTCCTTAAATTTAAAATGGATAGATATGTTTTCATCTTTATTTACAAAAATATCTTTATCATACCTGTGTGGGTTTTTTTTTTTTAATCTCACCACATCTTATTAGATCGAGATAGACATAACAGATTTACAATTTAGAGTGTGCTGTGTTGTTTTTTTTTTTTTCCCCTCTTTTGAAAGGGGGGGGGGCGGGAATCCATGCAAGACCTTTTGTATGTTTCCAGATGATAGATTTTGGAATTTGGGCTACCCCACTGACAACACAGAGCTAGCTGTGAACTGGTCTCATGGAAAAAATTGGCGAGCTTTGGTCTTCAAAGAATTAAACTTCCTTTTTAAGGTCTTCCTAGGTAAGCTAAAAATTATGAAGAAAACCCTTTGGAACAAAGGGTGGTGGGGCTCTGATGAAAACGATGAATTCCACGCAGAAAGCTTCTGAGCAGTCATGCGGCTGTCGGTGCTGTGCTGGGTAGGAAACAAAAACAGAGCCGTGGCAGGTAGGGTAAGCCCCCATTGTCTCAGGGGCCGAGCACTGCGTGCGGCGAGCAGGGCCAGACCTCGTCGGTGAGCGTGTTTTCACCGCAAGCATTTCAACCCGAGACGCTCACCTTCCAGTTCACCCTCCTAGGCCTCAAATTGCTCCTTTAGGAAAAAAAAAAATTTATAATGCTTGGGGTTTTCCTATTTAGTTTGGTGGGAACTTTGTTGCCTTTTTTCTTTGGTCTTGCCTCCTTTTTTTTTTTTTTTTTTTATTCTTTTGTATGGAGGAAAGAGGCTGCGGTATTACTTCCTCAGGTCAAAAAGACTTGAATGCTACTTCTGTGTCTAAGTTTCAGGGATGGTCCATTTCCCCCCCCCCACGAATCACTTATGTCACTTTCGATTTTAGTTTTCAGACAAATTTTCGTTCTACTTAAAAGGCCGAAAACTTGAACAACCAATGCATTTAATTCCTTTTGTGGAGACTGCCATGGGTTTGCTCAATTTTAAGGTAAGAAATCGTCAAGGGGCCAGTAAGTTGGTATTTTATTTATTGCCTAAAAGGAACTTTTGTTTTCGATGTTCACATCTACTCAAAATATTTTTCTAGGGAAATTTATAAGCAACATAAACCAGGAGCACCATTTGGTATCTATAATAATCCAAAAACCAGGTTGTGAACATCTTCCAAAAAAAAAAAAAAAAGAGAAAAAGAAATTGGCTAACTAGTAAGGAAAAAACTTCCCAGTGTCAGTGTTCAAGTGGAGTACTTACTTATCTGTCCCTAGAAATAATTTTAAATAATTACTGTGGGGAATAGATATTTTGAATCATGCATGTCACTCTTTTGTATAAATTTGCCTTTTCATTGAGAAATCTTCTGGCCTCTCTGTAACAATATTATGTTGTCTGGTAGAGGAAGATTGTTATTTGTAAGCCAGTTCGCACAAATAATTTGTGGCATGTACAAATAATAATATTTCCATTTTCCATCCTCAAGCTAAATATTTTCTCACGTGCATTCAGAAAGATGAGTTTCCCTCCATCGTGTGGTTGCCGGAAACTCTTCTCCTTCACGCATCCACAGCCAGCTTGTTCTTACCCCCTTTATCAGTAGCCCTTTAAATCTTTCCCCCCAAAATGCCTCACTTCCCACCTGACCTGTGAACCTCAATATAATACCCCATCCAAGGGCCTGCGAGAAGACTCCCTACAAGCAAAGCAAAAAGATGGTGGGACTGGAAAGGAAGTGGGCACAGACACTCAGAAAGGGAGTTTGGAGGGCTGATGTGCAGGGCACTGCTTCAAGCCTTCTGTGTGCATTGCCCCCAGCCCCCCAGCCCGCCCAGCATTCTCAGAACATCACCCGTGCCTGCCTCTCCCTCAGAGGCAACCTGATTCATGGGGGGGAAAGAATTTTCGGGGCTGTTGGGCGATTTGATTGCATGACATTCTTAGAAAAAAAACTTGCAGCCCCTGAAATAAATCAAGTGCTCCCTCATTTCCCAGGCCTCCCCCCAAGCCTTTGTCCAGTCTCACCCCCATCTGGAACTGATGCCGTTCGTCTTTACTTTCACAGAGAAGTGTCAGCGTTGGGTATTAATACGTCTTGTCTGACTCGTTTCATTTTTATTTTCCCCTCTGGAGTCCTAGGATTTTGTCAAACTGCATGCATTTAATCCTGGGACCATTTGCCAGGAAACTGAGACTCTAATACAAATAATTCAGTTAATTTGATTTAAAAATTCCTTCCTTTTCTCCTGTGGTTTTACTTTTGTTTGTTTGTTTGGTGAGTCTCTTAAAGCAGCAACACATTTTGGAAAGCAATACGTAACTCAAGAGCACAAGCCAAACGCGCAAACTCGAAGTTTCCCTAAAATGGCATCAACGATGCTTTGAACTTCAGAACAATCCTCATAAAACCTAGTCAGCAGAACATTAGGTCTACAGCGTGCTTCTCTGGGACAGTATTAAATACCTTTCCAAAGGGGGGAATTTGGCTGCGCTGTGAAACCACGTTCAGCCAAACTGTGTGCAGAGTTGGAGCTGTTCTGTTCCTGAAAATCGCCTGTGGCTTCTGGGTGCGCGTCTCTGAGCTGAGGTTGCTCTGCTCTTTCACCAGGCGGTGTGTGAGGAAGCCGTGAAGACGGGGCCTCCGGCCGGTCTCTTGCTGGATGCTGTTGTTTTTGGAGGAGAGGACTTCCGGGCCAGCATAGGTGTCAGACACACCTCCCTCCCTCCCCCCCTCCCCCCCTCCATCTCCCTCCTCTCTTCTCTGTAGACCCTGTATTTTCTATGCCCCTTCACCAACGCACATTTGCATGACAATGTATATTTGTCAGCCCTCACAATGGTGTTTCAACTCACTGGGCAGCCTTTCCTCAGATCCAGGGTTCCTGCCTTTCCTGCCTCCACCGCACCCCAGCCTAACTTCCTCCACGTCTCAGAAAACTCATCAAAAGCCTGTTGCAGCCTCGGCAGCGCTCACGGTGTTCGTGAGCGTGTGACGTGGGTTTCCCGGCAGTTTGTTTTCCCGGCAGCCTGAGGGCCATCCAGGCCTCTCCCCTTTAAGGCAGTTGCCCATGGCGTGGGTCAGGTGCTGCCGTAATGTTCTGTGCCCGTTTTTCAAACAGGCCTTTCTGTATCGGTCACAGCTCTTCTTTCTTTGTGGGAACCATTCACCAAGCCTGAGCTTGTAACTGACATCTCTACGCACCTTCCCCTCCCGGGCACTGTGCCTCTGGTCCGGGGTGTCTGTGGAACTAGGGACTGGGGATGCATCAGGGGGCCCAGCCCCAGCCCATGTGTCCCCAGCCCCATCCCGGTCACCTGGGTGGTACCCAGGGGAAACAAAAAGGAGACATATCCCCCTCCCCCTCGGGTGACCGGAAGGAATTTATTTCAATACCAGTTCTCCCAGGAGACTTTTGTGTCACCCACCTTCTGTGGCCACCCCCCATCTCGCTCAAAGCGGTACCCCAAGTTTCCCAGGGTTCCCCCTCCAAATCCAAGCTGCAGCCCTGGACTCAGGCCCTGCTCCGCCAGGGGTTAACCCCTTCCTGGCTCGGCTGAGGGCCACCTTCTCCGGTGCTGTCGCTGTACCATGTGACACATCCCAACACAGCGACAGGAAGGAAAAGCTATTGCAGGTCCTTTTGTCACCTGTTTCACCCCTGATTCTAGTACTGCGCTCAGTGAGGAGGGGTTCTCCCCGATGCACCTCCAAGAAATGGCCCTGGAAGAGACAGTCAGCCCCAAGCTTGGCGTCCCTCACCCCCACACCCTGGGTTCACAGTGCACTGCGCTGAGGAGCCTGGGAAAGCCTAGGTGTCTTCACAAGCTATGTTCTTAGAGCAAATAGCCAGGTCCAGCTTCCAAAGTGACCCTGTGTGTGCCCACACCCCTCTGCAGGTGCAACAAGCAGCAAAGGGGGCGAGGACATTCTCTACGCCCGGCAGAAGATCGTGGTGGTGGCCAAGGCCTTCGGCCTGCAGGCCGTGGACCTGGTGTACATCGACTTTCGGGACGAGGAGGGGCTGCGCAGACAGGCCCGAGAGGGTGCAGCCATGGGATTCACAGGTAGGGTGCTCGGGCTCTCTGCGACAGCCGCGGCTAGACTGCGAACATTCCAGAAGAAGCAAAACATCACCTGCCACGGCTGTTTGCCCTGCACCGGTGTCTTGTGGGCGCAACCCCTATTGGAAACACGAGAAAGCCACCCGGGACAAAGCCCTGCCAGATAGGCTGGGAAGGCTGCAAAGCCGGGCACAGGTCCTCCCCTTCCCCTTCCCTCCCCAGAGGCTCTTTCCTCCTAACTCCTTGCAGCTTTTGCTGACAGGGAGGACGGGAAGAGGCACCCTAGAAGTGTTTTTGAGCAACTTAGGAATTTGGGTTGATGGGAAGAGGGAAACCATTTTCCAGAAACTCAAATTATTTATTGGGGGGGGGGGGGGAAACTGGTGATTTCTTGCTGATTTTTGATTTCCCCAGCACGCCGAGCCCTCCCGCCCCCCCCCCCACCGCCGCCACCACCCTGTTAGTGGCCGTGCACCTGGCAGCACCCAAGGCCACGGGCTGGCAAGGAGTGGGGGCCCCTGGCCTTCCCGTCCTGGGGAGCAAGCAGATGGGTCTCTGTTGATTGACTGCCCGGTCGGTCACTCATCTCCCCAGGAGGCGGGGGGCGGGGGGGAGCAGCTGAAAATGGTGTTTTTGCAACAAATCTATTTCTTGAAAAACGACAGTAGGTTTCGGGCCACTGACACGCGCAGTCGGCAGAGGCGCGTGCATCGCCCCACTCAGCCAGCTCAGAGAGCACCTCTCGGCTGCCAGCGCCGAGAATGTCGTCACCCGGGTCGTACCAGGAAAATAAGGGGGGACGGGCACCCCAGCTCGCCCTCTCGTGCCTACGCTCAGACGCGGTCAACCAGGGGTCACGGAAAGGCTCAGTGTAAGAGTCGGGTCACCTGAGCTGTAGAAGATGCCCGTGTGGACCACGACAGCACCCAAACCGAATGGAAAGACGGGCAGAGCCATGCTTGTGACCTAACGCCGGGCCAACGGGCGTCCCCTTTGGCGCGTGCGTCTTTCACCCCGAGTAGGCAGCATCAGAGAGAATGTGTCGCCCACAAGTGCAGAAGCAAAGGAAGAAGGAAATCAATGAGATCTTGCAGAAAGGAGTATTTTTCACTTATCTGAGCTACTGATAAGCGAGCCCCCCTGCACCCAGCAGGGCTTGGAAAGATGGGGTCCCCTCTTGGCTCTCTTGGGGGGGGTCCCTGGTCCCTGGGGCCTGTGACACCTGCCTCCTTCCAGTCAAGGAGGTGGCCCAGTTGTAGCAGTCAAGGAATAGCTCCATGAAATCCAAAAGACCCCCCCGATGGGGGGGGGGGCGTCTAAAACGTGTGGCGTTGGCGGCCAGGCAGCCAGACGTTGCTGGAAAGCAGACACCCCCTTCAAGCAAAAGGAGAAACCTCTGGCTGGAAGCTGGTCTCTGTCACCATCGTTCAGCAGAGCCCAGCGTCCTCGGCCTCCCCGGAGGAGTGTTTGCTCCAGAACTTCCAAGGGAGTTTGAGGGTTTCTCTGAAGCCCAGGACGGAGTTCAAGGGCCCCTAGTGCAGTTGCAGAAGACAAGTTATTTCAGATCAGATTTAAATTTCTAGCCTGTGCCCAGCTCAGCATGAGGAGCTTATGGTCCTGGCACCATTGTCTCTCGACAACAGGGAGTATTAAGTCACAAAAAACGGAAGCAGGGGGAGAACGGGGAGGCGCCCAGGGTACCGTGCCCGTCCAGCGTTCACGCCAGCGGAGGAGGGGGCTCCGCTCTCATAGCCACTTTGCCATTTTCCGAAGGGTCTTTGTTGTCCCCACGCTCTAGTGACAACACCAGGGGAAGGTCATTCATCCGATGACGAGGTAGCAGAGTGTAGGGTATTTTTAAACAAATGATTTCATGTGTATGGTGGCCCACGCCGGAGCTTTTTTTCCTAATTATTTGTCATTTCACGGCCATTCCTTGGGCTGTGAGCAAGGAAGGAAAGGATGGCGAGGAGGGCAGGAAGGGAAGGGGGGAGAAACGGAAGGAAGGAGTGCGCGAGGGGACACGCACAGCCCATCCCAAGTAGGTGGCTGAGGGCTTAAAATCCACGGAAGGTGTGCCGCCTGGGGCCCTGGTGTGGAGGCCCTGTTACCGGAAGGTTCTGTGCTTTGGAAAATTCCACCTATTTTTAACGAGTTGCAGTTTTCTAAAGTTAGCCGGGCAGCGAGCGGTGGGCTGCAGTTTCCGTCCCACAGCTATTGTTTCACGGGCTGCCATCCATGGAGGTCGATTTTAAAGCAATGCATTGGCTGTATACATGGCTATTAACTTTAGGAATGATTTTTATGAAAAGAAACCAAAAATAAATCTTGGAAGAAAGCTTTAACAGCTGACTTGGTCATGACGGTTCCTTCAGGGCTTCATGCTGAGAAGGATTATAAATATGAAGTACTATAGGTTTTCTTCTTTTTTTTTTTTGCAATCTTTTGTAGAAGACAAAAATGACACCATCATACAGTTACCTAAAGGACTTGACAGGTATTGATTTAAAGACGCTCTCGCAAGCGGTACTGTAAAAAGGATTTCATGGTCATAAATTTTAATGTCTTCCAATTTTGCACCCTCTCGGTAACTTGTCAATAACAACTCCTCTGTATAAAATATTTGCTCCACTCCCACATGGCATGAGGGTCTGGTGTTCACTTGCTGGGATGTGTAGGATGGGACAAAAGGTAACTTCGTATATGGATATTCATGGATTTCTAAAACCTAACACAGAGCTTAGACTCAGCCTCCTTCCAAAGTCGTGGCTCTGCAAGGCCATCCGTTGGTTCACAGCGTCTGAAATTGTTTGCTCCTCAAATAATAATGTCCCTATCAAGAAGTTCCCCGTGAAATCTGGCTTTTTACAGAGCAGTGTAAATTATGTACATAAATTATAAAATTCAGAACTAACAATTAGGAGAAAATGAGAACCAGAACGAACAGCCTTTCTTAGTGATATTGTAACAACTATTCGATTACTTACAGATCCACTTAATGGCTACTATCAAAAATGCTGGTATTTGTCCCCACTGATGTTACTTGTTCCCAGAAATGCTTCCCCAAATAATTGGAAGCTTCTTTTTGTGTCGGTTTTTAATGTATGCTGACAGATAAGAATGGAGTAGCCGTGTGCGGGCATTTTTATTATGCCCTATCAAGAAAAAATACTGTTTCATTTATCCACTTAAACTTTTTCATAAAATACTCAAAATAATTGCCACAAACATTGTTCTGTTTTCCAATTCGTTAGACTCCCACTGACATTTGATAAACCAGCAGTATATACTTTGTCCCGGCAAAATGTTAACACAGCTATTTCCAAACCAAAGCAAATTGACATACCCACAAATAGTTACCCGAGTAAATTTTCATTAAGCCTCCATTGATTTTTAAAGAACCAAATATGTCCATAATTTTATCATGTAGTAAAATGTAATTTCATCATGAGCACATTAAATTATCTTACATTTTGTTAATGGCCTGATTAGGTTTCAGTGTCCCCTGGTTAATTATTATTATTTTTTTTTTTTACGATCAGTGTGATTCTCAGATTCCCAAGACTCTTATTTTTAGGTACCATTTTAATTTAAGATCCTAAGCTCTAAAAGGAAATAGAAAGCTTTCTTAAAACTGTTACTACATGCATAAAATTTCTTCTGAGATGTGTCTGAGTCATTTCTAAGGAGAAAATACGCAAGCCTCATTCTCTAAGAAAAAAAAAGTAATTTTGGTTATATTTAGGGACAGAGAAACTGTAATGCATTAAAATATTTTAAAATGCAGTCTTGCAGAGGCATTCAAATATGCTTCTGTTTTTCTGTACTGAAGGTAGTTTTTTTTTTTTCGTTGAGATCCATTTTCTAATAGTGGTTAGAGTGGCGCACAATATTCATCTCAAAGACAGAAAATTAAATCTATTACTGTAAGACCTGATGTGATATTAATACAGTTGTAATGTCTGCTCTCGTGAGCCTGATGAAAACCACAGACCGCTTCTAAAAGAAATCATGGAAAATGGGATAATGGCCCCAAATAAGTAAAAGACAACTTCATCACAAATTTAAATTAACACATCATCTTTTCCTGCTTTAACACCAGATAATCACTCTCATTTGCAGACATTCTCCTTTAAAGTTCCAGCCAAAGCCTCATTCAGGAGCTGCCTGCTCTGTCCACCTGTAACTAAAAATGAGGGATTATCTGCTGAAGGTGGCGTTTCTATAGGATTGTATAGTAATACAATTACTCCCATTGTTGTATTTGTTCTTATGTGGGATGCTGGAAAAGCCTGCTGATTGTGGATTTTTTTTTTTTTTTTTGCCTTTTTAAAACAGTTCTAAAATAATTAGTTATTTTACATACAGTCTGTGAGACCCTCAGGAGCCTGGAGGGCTTGAGACACTTTGTTTGAACATCTGTCTTTTGTTTCTTGTTTCCGGTGTGCTAATTCCCTTGTAGGTAAGCAGGTGATACACCCGAACCAGATCCCAGTGGTTCAGGCCCAGTTCACTCCTGCCCCGGAAAAAATTAAGTGGGCTGAAGAGCTGATCGCTGCCTTTAAGGAGCACCAGCACTTGGGAAAGGTAACTGTTTCGTTAACTGTCTCGGGTGAAAGTGGGTGTTGGAAAGAACCGCTGGAAGAATGATTGCAGAAAGGGTTTTCAAAACCTCCCTGGGTGTGGGGAGGGCTGTGGGGACAGACATTCACCAGTGAGAAATTCACTTGAGGACCAGCTCCCCTTCCACCTTCCTGAGTATTTCCCTCACGGCCTCCCAAGCCACATGTTGGGGTTTCCATAAACTTCTCCGGGCAGACTCAGAGCCCATCAGAGAGGTCTGTTCTTCCCCTGCAGACTCCGATGAAAATATGAGTCGTAGGAAAATTATTCCGGTTCAAAGTGAGAGCAAGTGGCAAAGAAATACACACAGTTGGATCGAAGGGTTCTTGTCGCGAGACGAAATAAATTTCAAGTTATTTTAATTTGGGTCGGGGGGGGGGGGCAAGACAGGTGTCTCCCGCGTTTCAGGCCTGTCAGAGTGGGAGATTGTCTGCGTGTTCGCACCCGTTTCTGGACCTGAGGTTTGGATAGAACGGAAAGCAAATTAACACACTGGAGTTGTTCCTAATTTAGTGCATCATTGAGCCCCGCGCTTCCTGCTCTGTGGGCTTCTGCTATGTAAATATTGCAGCAGCGACCGCAATCTGTCTCCACTTTGTGCCAGTAACACTTAAATTAGGTGTCGCCTGAAGGAAGATTTTATGCTCGTTGCAGCATTGTCAGCTAATTATCTTAAAGGTTATTTGCAATAATACCGTTTGCCTCTTTTTAAGAGAATGGGGGAAAGTTGCCTTGATAGATCGGTCCTGAAGGGAATATCTGAGCTCGGCCTCATCAGTTACCAGAAGGGCTGAGGGTGGCACACCTCCGCTGCAGAACTCCTCAGGGGAGAGAGAATGTCAGAGGTTCTAGGTGTTAAGCAAAGCTCCCCTTCCATCAAAGGGGGGGGGGGGGCGAAGCAAGAACAAAACCGGTTTTCCGTGGCTGGTGGTGGCACCACTGTGAACAGCGTCACGCTCTCACTCATGGTAAAAGCCACCTGAAAAGCCCGGGATTTTGCCCAAGTGGCCAACAGCGTGCAAGAGCCCCCTGCTCTGGACACCTGCCCTGAACTCTGACCTGGCTCACCTTCCCACAGACCTGCGCGTGGTTGCAAAAGGCAGAATCCCTGCCGTTGGGGGTTCACCTTGGGTCCGTCCTCCCTCCGGATAAAGGGCCTCCTCTCCCCTCAGATTGACGGGAGCTGCCGGGAGAGCAGTGTGTTGCCTGCACAAACTGTCTCAAGTTGCCCTTGCATTTTATGTCCATTTCTACGTCTTGACCCAGAAATTCCCTCCATGAATCAACCCCGACATCTGCCTCCAGAAAAGAGCCCTCTGCCTTTTCCTCTGTCCTTGCAAACCGCTTCACCCACTGCCTCCTTTTCCTGGGCGCACACTCACATGTTCTCAGCTTCCCTGTGCACCTCCTGCTAGTGGGGAGTGTGTGTGTGTGTGAGAGAGAGAGAGAGGGAGAGAGCGAGAGAGGGAGAGAGATGCTTCTAAATGAAATAGTAAACTGAGGCAGATAATGCCCAGTCATAGGGCAAAGGTGGCAGAGTCCAGGCTGGGCCAACTCACCTCCTCTGCCCCCTAAACTGTGTGTCACATCGGATACACATCATGCTGTCACTGTGCTCTGGTCGTGGCTCAGAAGAGGGGAGAGGCCACCCTGAATTTCAGTAGCCAGAAGGCACAATTCAAAGGGGACACACTCTCTCGTTGGCTTTTAAGTTCTTGAGTGAGAAAACAATGCTTTCCCCTTGGATCTTGAAAGTGCGGTTTCCAGGGGAAATTCCCCCCACCAGGCCCTTGCATTTGGATGACGGCAACTCTAGCGTTGGAACTCTTGTGTTTCGTGGTGGTTGCGCTTTCATAAGAAACGGCCTCTTTCTTGGCATACGCAGGCATGCCAGCGCGGCGGACAGCTTTTCTTAACACAGACGCACAGACATGCGGGCGGAAGGGACACGCACTATTAGGTCATTTCTTCCCTGCCTGGTTCCTGGAGGCTCGTTTCCTCCAGCACATTCTCCCAGCGCTTTGTCCAGCAAGGTTTAAATGACTCAAGTAATGGGGCTTCCAGTGGGGACATATGGCTGTTTTATCCAGTTCATATGTGCCTTTCACTTTGCCTATAAATTGACTGGTCACAAAAATTGGGTCCGCAGGTAGGTGACTCTGGGTTTCGAGGGGTCTTGGGGTTTAAATAATGTGGGTTCTGTTTGTAAATATGTAGTGTAAATAGGTTGCTCCGTAGTAGAAAGTATTGCTTCCAGCAAACAGCTAATCTGTTTCATTTCAAATATGAGTCGCTGATGAAAACAGACGTCGGCTACTTTGTCCACCATTCAGGTGACTGTCAGAGAGGGGATGTGGATGGTTTGTGGCCTGGGGAGACACTAGTCAATTTCTAAATGACCTTTTACTCCCCCTCGGATGAAAATTTCATTCAAGTAATGCTTTTAAGTAAAAATGACCCCCCCCCCAAAAAGGTAAAATCACGTATCTTTGCTTTTTTTCCTGGCCCCATCTTAGATGATAGTCTGCCCTAAGACCAGAGACGGGGCTGAGGGTCACAGTTAATGCCAGGTACCCTGTGTCTCTGTAGCATTGTTGTCATCATCACTGTTGCTGGGAAAATGAAAGTTCTAGATTTTCTCCCTGCCCCTCCAAATAACGAAATTCACAGAAATGCTAGGGTTGTATGCAAGCAAATTATGGGGGTTCAGACTTTGTCATTCAGGACTTTTTTTTTTTGGTCTTATTTTAATTAAAAATTCTAAGGAAATCAAAGTTGGTGCCCTTAGTTTAATGTCAGATAAAAAACACTTATATTTTAAAAAATGATCTGCTCATATATAATCTGTCCGTGAGTATTTGGCAGTTTGATATGCGTGGTTGCTTTATTTTGGAAACTAAAAGTATTTTCAGGCTTAAGACTTTTGCTTGCGCTAAAGTCCCCAGTAATGAGAATTAGGTGTATTAACTGGCCTTGCAGACGCTGGGTGATCAGCGCTTATTAAAACCTGTTGGAAAAGTTTCAATATTCCACATACTCTATGCTCCTGTTTTTATTCCCATAAATTAAAAGAATTCTAGGTTAACTGCCATCCATTACTAGGCATATATCCACACTATTAATCAAATTTGATGATTTCTTCCATCCTTCCAAAAAATTGCATTTTGAGAGACAATTTCCATGTCATTAAATTATTTTAGCTTTGAATTATCTGGTAAAATACTTTAATCAGGATAAATCACTTCTGTGTTGTTTGTTAAATTTAAAGGTTGTTCTTAGAAGTTAATTTTCATTTGATACTGTTTTTTATAATGGTGAAGCCAATAATATTTGAAAACGCTTCACTCAGATCTTAATTTACTATTGTTCATTTTTTAATGTCATTTTAATAGTTCTGTTTTTATCGAATAAAAATTGTATGTAAAATGAAAATCAAAAAGGGCAACTGAAATGAAAACATCTCACACAAATAATTAGCTAATATTGGTTGATATCAGTGAAACTTATAATTTCTACAAGTACATAAAACATTTACACAAAATATAAACATCCATATTTGATGATAGTGCAGTTTTTTTTTTCTGTCTGTATTGTAAACACAGTGCGAGTTATTTCTCTTTCTGTTTTTTTTTTTTTTTTTGGACAAAAATGACTACCAAAGAAAGTAGATTTTTTTTAAATGGAACTAATCCCAGGAATCTTAAGACAAGAATTCGCCATCTCTCTCCAAATGGAGACTGCCAGAGAAATGTAAAATAGCGCAGTATATTACATGCCCTAGATGTGTAACGATACTTTCCTAGAATGTACCTATTTCTCTGCAGTGCCTGACTCCAGAGAGGAGTCAAGCTCAGCTTCCCAGCACTCTGCTTTATTCATATTATTGCTGTAAGTGCTTCGTTTGGTTCTGGAAGATTTTCACTTCCTTTTTTCGTTATTTTCCCTTCAATTATCGCTTCATGAACTGGCCAAAAAACCCAGGATGGGGCAGTGTCCATCTAGATTAATTCACAATTATAAAGGTCAGATCAAGGTCACTACCTGACAGAACAACTGTAAACACACGCCTAAAACATACTAATTTCATGAGGGAACAATATGCCAATTCCTAAGTTCACATTAACCAGCAAATCCTCTACTGTAAAATAAATTAGGAACTCGTATCTTAATAAGGAAAGAAGAGATAGAATTTTTTTCTCCCTCACATGTCTTTTCATCACGAAAATGACAAAGAATGATACCTCCTCCCCCTTCCCCTCCAAACACTGAAAGCAAATTATTTTCATAGGTATCTGATTGCAGTTCACACACCTTTCATTTGTGTTTCCAAATGCAGGGCTTTACAAAAGAAATACTGTTTGTCCAGATGGCCTTCTAGAAGGCTCCCTGAGAGAACCCAGAAGTTTCTGTAGCCAAAAATACTGTTTCCGCTTATTCAAGTGCCAGAAATCCCACTGTCACTCTTTCACGCAGATCAAATAAACCATCGGAAGATTTGGTGGTTGTCTTTGCCAACCGAAAGGGTTGATTCCACGAACAGACAGCAGCGTAACCTCCCACCCAGGCGTCCACCACCGCAGCCCGCCCCCCCTTATTAGTAAGCAGGAATACGAACATCAGAACCGGACAATTTGTAGGGAAAACGAAAGAAAGGGCGTTAAGTCTTACTTTTGAGAGTCTTCGTCAAGCTGCCTCCCCTTCATTTTCTTGTTCCTTTAGTATTTCTAGAACCCTGTGTCATTTCAGCTTGAACAAGTCTTAGAGGAGCGGGAGTTGGCCCGCAATAACCTTCAGGTTCATCTGATTAACCGCAAGTTGCAGGTGTGTGAGCATTTAAAGCAAAGCATCAGCCGGGCACGGTGGCGCGTGCCTGTAAGCAGCAGCCTAGGAAGCTATGGCGAGGACCACGGATCACAGTTTGAGTCCTGCAGGGGGGAACGTAGCGAGACCTAGTTCCAAAAAAATAGCTGGGCCTGGTGGCGCGCGCCTGTAATCCCAGCTACCTGGGAAGCTGAGGTTGGGGATCGCTTGAGTCCGTGGTACCCCGGGCAACGTGAGCCTGCATTTCCACGAGCAAAAATAGCGAGACCTAGTCTCCAAAAAATAAATAAATAAAAATAAAGCAAAGCATCAGTATCTACACTGGCTGGACACGCCACTTGATGGTTTTAAGGGCAAGTGGCTGGTTCAGTCTTAAAAATGAAGAGATTCTGTGTGTAGATTAAATGTGATCACTTCCAAAGCTGTTTGCTCTGGCCTTCGCTGGGAACGCCGTTCTCAGTGCATTTTCATCGGGCTGTTTCTTATTCTGGTTTATAGTGAAGATATTTGGGGCTCAATTTCTAATTTTGAAAATGCAGCTCTTTAGCTGGATCAGTTCCCTAGCATGTTTGAGTCAGATCCCTTTAGACGACGACGTAAAGACCCAACAGGAGTTTGGAAGATCCCTGAGGTCACTTATAGCCGAGGTGGGGCTACTAGAATCCACCTGGTAGAGGCAGACAGGACCTCGGTCAGCAGAAACGTGTGTGGTGGGTCTTAACACGCCCCTCGCTGATCTCTGGAACTAGATGGGGCCTTCCAGGTACGCTGTCACAACCAGAGGAGTTTGGTTCCTCCAAGTTTCTATCCTTTTCTCAGCTGTGAGCTTTTTTTTTTTTTGGTTTTTTGAGACTAGGTCTCGCTATTTTTGCCTGTGGAACCGCAGGCTCTTGTTGCCCGGGGTACCACAGACTCAAGCAATCCCCAGCCTCAGCTTCCCAGGTAGCTGGGATGACAGGCGCGAACCACCACACCCAGCTACTGTTTCGGAACCAGGTCTCGCTACGGGCCCCAGGCGAGACTCGAACCGCAATCCCTAGCCCCGGCCGCTTCATAAGCTGAAGCTTACAAGCACGAGCCTCCGTGCCCGGCCTTTTTTTGTTGTTGTAGTTGTTTTTAAGAGATTAGATCTCGTTATGTTGTCAGGGGTAGTCCCTAACCCGCGGACTCAGGCGATCCCCAGCCTCAGCCTCCCAGGTAACTGGGATTACAGGCACATACCACCACACCCGGTTATTTTTTAGAGACTAGGACTCGCTGTGTTGCCCAGTCTCGAACATGCGGACTCAAGCGATCCCTGGCCTTGGCCTCCCAGTGCTGGGATTACAGGATGTGCCACCACGCCCAACCCAACTGTGCCCTTCTTTATGAACAGAAACTGATAAGGACAGAGAGCACATGGGCATCTACCCAACCTTCCAGAGGCATCCCCACCTCGCCCCCCCCTCCTCGGTCTGCTCTGCCCTCCTCCACCCACCCATGCCGTCCCGGTGACACTTCCTAGCTCCGACTCCTGCAAACCCCATTCTGACACTGTCACCAAAGGTTGGCTTGGTGTCACCTCCTCCAGAGCCCCAGAGGCACATCTCAGTCACACCTGTGGTCCCACAGCAACGGCCAGGAGAGGTGGCTCAAGGCTCTGGGCCTTCCGCCACCCCTTCCTGTGTCTCTTCCCCATTGGCGTGTGAGTATCCAAGGGTCTCCCTGTTCCCCGTCTTCTGCTTTTCCACAGGCTCTTTCCTCTTCCCTCTCTCCAGTCCTCTCGACCCTCCTCACTCTCTTCTCTAGCTGATGATAATGAAGAAGTGCAGCGGAATCTTTTCAAATATATATATTTGAGACCAGGTCTCGTTATGTTGCCCAGGGAACCGCAGGCTCACGTTGCCCAGGGTACCAAGGGCTCAAGCGATCCCCAGCCTCAGCCTCCCAGGTAGCTGGAATTACAGGTGCATGCCACCACGCCCAGCTAATTTTTTGGAACTAGGTCTCGCTATGTGCCCCAGGCGGGTCTCGAACCCACTGACTCAAGCAATTCCTACTCTCGGCCTCCCTTCCCAGGCTGGGATTAAAGGCGTGCACCACTGTACCCGACCTCTTTTAATATTTTTATTGGGGCCAGGCACAGTGGCGTGTGCTTGTAAGCAGCAGCCTAGGAAGCCGCGTCAGGAACCAGGGATCGCGGTTCAAGTCCCACCGGGAGCACGTAGCAAGATCTAGTCCCAAAAAACTAGCTGGGCGTGGTGGTACACACCTGTAATCCCAGTTACCTGGGAAGCTGAGGCTAGGGATGGCTTGAGTCCGTGGTACCCCGGGCAATGTAAGCCTGCGGTTCCACAGGCAAAAATAGCAAGACCTAGTCTCAAAAAAAAATTTTTATTGCATTTCTTCAAATATTTTATAATTCTCTTATAGGGGAAGGTGGTGGATGCAATTCTTATTTTATAAAAAAATTAAAAATAACTCAGGCGTTTCTGTAACTCCCGATGTTTCCCTACTTTAGGGGAGTGGACTTCAGTGTAAAAAAGTCAAAGTATGCAGGAGGATTTCTTACCAGCGGCCTGGAGAGTAAGAATCCCCTCTGCTGTAGCTCACATTTCCCTGGCCAGACTAGGTTCGGGAGGTAGGTTTAGTAAAGGATGTTTAGCAAACTGGTGTCAGATTTCTGACAGCGCAAAAAAAAAAAAAAAGAAAAGAAAAGAAAAATGATTTGCTAGAATTTACATAAAACTAACTTCTTTCCCTTCCAGAAAAATTGAAAGAAAACTTTGATCACTATTTCATCCGTTGTTGTTCATCAGCTGTATTTAGGTATATCTCTAAGGCTTAAAGTCCTCCCAGCTAAAGTTCATTTGATCTGTTTTCCAGAGGAGGAAGACGCATATGGTTTAGGAAATAGAAGGTGGCCTGAGCTACAAGACTGTGGCAAAATGGTCCCCAGCTTCTGCCTACCCCCAGGCAATCCCAACTTAAATGTAACCTAAGCTTGTCTCAGTGAAATAACAATGTTTCCACATTTATCTGTGTTTAAAAAAAAAAATCTTAAAACAAGATTTCTGATTTCAAGAAAAATCTGAGGAGATGATGGTTACCGAGCTGTAGAGTTACTACAGATCCATAAATTGCACATCTAACGATGGGTGAATTTTATGGCTAGCCAGCACGGAAACTGCTGTAGGTGACTAATGGCTTCTAAACCCAATTGGTTAACCTTGTAGGGGGGCCTTCCACGTCGCAGACTTGACCTTATTTTTCCAGCTTTCCTGATCAAACGATATTTAGAGTAAAGCTGTGTCTGTGGCTGCCTGATCGTGCTGCCAGGGTACGTTTCTGGAGGACTCTGACCGCCTGCAGACGCTGAGAATTTGAAAAGCAAAGAGACGCTTTTGGTGTCCCATCCGTTGGTGAGGCAAGGACGACAGGCCCCACATGGGCAAGGGCTGGACCGGTCACGGTTAAGATAATGGACCCAGTGTCCACCTCCACTCCGCTCGCTGTTCTTCGGCCACCTCCGCCTTCCCTGCCAAGTCCATGTTCCAGACCTTCTGCCTCGGCTTCTGTTCTCCCAGGAACACCTCGAGCCAATCTCCCCCATGCACCATCCCGCCCGTTTCTACCTTCTGGGTAAGGCTAAAGCCAAACGACTCCACGCTTCCTCCCAGGAATCAGAACGCTGATGGGGGCTCGTCATTTCGTCCGCTCCCTTTCCAGTCCCAGGAAGTTGGTCTTATCTGCAGACACTCCCACCTTTGCCTTTGCGCCGGCTCTGAAGTCACAAGACCCACTGGACTCCCCTCGCCCCGAGGTTCTGTGGGCTTCCTGGGGCCCACAAAGTGAGCTCTGTGGCTGTCAGCATCCTGCCACGGCAGTGACAGTCAGGGGAGGGACTCGCCTTCGAAACGGAGTGGCTGCGTCTTGCTGGGGATGCGATCTGCGGTGACAGCAGTGGTGGCAGCTGTTGACGTGACTGGAAAGCCTGTCAGGTGACAGACCGCGGCACCCCTGGTTTTAGTGGCCCCTCGTGAGGCTCCCACAAGGAGGTATCATTGTCCCCATTTTACAGATGAGCAAACCGAGGCTTTGAAAGCTCACCTGATTGGCCGCGGGTCTCACACAGCTAAGAGAAGGCAGAGCCTGGACTCAAATCCTGGTGCAGCCCCGGCCTCTGCACCAGGTGCCTCGAACGGGAGGACCTGGGTCAGCTGTAGGCTACTGAGTGCCCCTGGAGAGCAGCCCAAGTCTGTCCACGGAGGGGGCGTCACAGGGGCCGCTCGGACAGTGGCCCCGCGTCCCCAAAGTCCAGCCCTGACTTGGGGGCTCTGTGTGTCCACTGCTGGGTTCTCACCAGTGGTTCTCTGCTCTTTTTCAAAGCTGGGGAGTTTCAGGGGGGTGGCGAGGAGGGAGGACCTCCAGGTTTGTCCACCTGTCAGGTCCACCAGGCGGGCCCCCATCCACTGACCCTCTAACACCACGCTCGGGGGGGGGGGGCAGAGACCAGAGGGCCCCTCCCCCACCAAGCAGTTCGACGGCCTCTTTGTCGCTGTGTTCTCCGATCAGGTGGGAAACCATCGCCGGTCCAGCTGTTACCTTCTCATGAATCATTTAAAGGCGTCCCCATCAAAGGTCAGGGACTGTCACCCGTCGGGACTTGAGTGCCGCTCGTGAAGCAGATTAGTCCAGGGCGAGTTGTCGCCCACGTGGGATGACTTCTGTTGAACTTGGAGGTAATTCACACGGAGCGAAATTAGCATCTGTAAATTATCTGGCCGTGGGATGGACGGAGATGGAATTTTAATTCAGGGAATTAACATACCTACCAGGTGATCAGTCCCGTTGCAGGCGCTCAGAAAGCTGTTTCCTGTTTCCAGAGGCTTCACTCCGTAATATTCTCTTCCTATCCTGATGCCAGCGTGTAAGGATGTTGACCCCTAAAGCAGTTGTACCGACATTCAGAGGCATGTAGGAGAGTCAACTGTCACCTCCCTCAGTCCTTCTCGTAAGAGCTTTGGGGTTCTCTTCGGGGTCTTAGCTGTCATTCACGTATTTATTCTTGGATTTTTTTTTTTTCTCTCAGTGCAAATATCCTTGCCTATGTCTGTTACTGTAACTACAGATGAGCTTCTGGGTGGGAACACAGGCTGGACATTTATCCTATCTTAGTTGTTTCCAAAACCAGTCATTAAAATGGCCTTTCTGAGACATTCTTTTCTCTAGTCTCACCCTAAGTAGTAATAGTTCTAAAGCAATAACTACGTGATTTTATAACTCATGTCAAAATAAGTTTCTGGAACATGTAAAATCACATCAAAATAAAAGTTGACAGAATATATAGCTGGGCTCAGTGGTGCGCACCTGTAATCCCAGCGCTGGGAGGCTGAGGCCAGGGATCGCTTGAGTCCACAGGTTTGAGACTACCCCGGGCAACATAGTGAGACCTAGTCTCTAAAAAAAAATTAAATAATTAAATAAAAGTTTATAGAATATATAAAATCAGTGTATCTTCTCGGTATTTCAGTCACAGTCTTACTTTGGGGTGTACCAGCTAGTGGGAGGAGTTTGAGCTTTGTTTGGGGTGAGAAGCCTTCCACTCTAGTCTTATCCTCTTCCTGAGCTCCTTTGAACAAGGTGCACTCATCTCCAGCCTCCACCCGTGCCTCTAAAGCCGAAGTAACCGCGCCCTTCCTCCTCCAGGTGAGAAAATGTCTGCGGAAACGTTGTTTCTGTAAAAGCATCATGTTCCGTCAGGCAGAACCTCTTTCAAACTGGCAGTGAGTCTTCTAGCTTTGGGTTTTGCTTTGTTTTTTGTTTTTTTTGAAACTAGGTTTCGCTACGCCTGGGGTAGTCCCGACCCCACAGACTCAAGCGATCCGCAGACTCAAGCCATCCCCAATCTCAGCCTCCCAGGTAGCTGGGATTACAAGTGCCTGCCACCACGCCCAACTGCTTTTTCAAGAGCAGGTCTTAGCCGGGCATGGTGGCTCGTGCCTGTAAGCTTTAGCCTGTGAAGCGGCCGGGGCTAGGGATCGCGGTTCGAGTCCCGCCTGGGGCCCGTAGCGAGACCTAGTTGCAAAAAAATAGCTGGGCGTGGTGGCGCGTGCCTGTCATCCCAGGTACCTGGGAAGCTGAGGCTGGGGATTGCTTGCGTCTGTGGTACCCCGGGCAACAAGAGCCTGAGGTTCCATGGGCAAAAATAGCGAGGCCTAGTCTCAAAAAAAAAAACCCAAAAGCAGGTCTTGCTATGTTGCCCGGGGTAGTCTCGAACCCACAAACTCAAACGATCCCAGGCCTCTTGCCTCCCAGCGCTTGGATTACAGGAGTGAGCCACCACGCCCAGCCACCCGCGAGTCTTCTGGTAAGATTTCTCCCCTCAGGGCTTTGCCTAGAAGTGGAGATGGGGGACCTGCAGAACCACAGTGTCCCGCTCAGGCTAAGCTGATGGGGGGGAAGTGCGTCTGCCCCCAACCTGCCGTCCTGATGCCCGGCGCGCCTCCCGAGGTGGGGGTCAGTCCCCACTGGGTCACTGGGAAGCCAGACCAGGCCCATTCGTCCCATCAGCGGACACCTGGCCTGGCCGTGCCCTACGCTGGGGAGAACAACTCAGAATGGAAGGCAGGTAACCTGCTGACGTCTGAGCCCCGGGGCAGGCAGCTGGGACGCAGGGATCTCGGGGCTTCCAGTCCGGCTTCATCGAGTAACGTGTGAGTGTTTCTTGCTCAGAAAAACATCCCTTATGGGCTGGGTGCGGTCGCGTGCGCCTTTAATCCCAGCCTAGGAAGGGAGGCCGAGACTAGGAATCGCTTGAGTTCTTGGGTTGGAGACCCGCCCGGTGCAACACAGCGAGACCTAGTCCCAAAAAATAGCTGGGCGTGGTGGTGCGCCTGTAATCCCAGCTACCTGGGAGGCTGAGGTTGGGGATCGCTTGAGTACGTGGCACGCCGGGCAACGGGAGCCTGCGGTTCCACGGGCAAAAATAGCGAGACCTAGTCTCAAAAAATAGCTGGGTGCACTGCTGGGCGCCTGTAATCCCAGCTACCTGGGAGGCAGAGGCTGGGGATCGCTTGAGTCCGCAGGTTCGGGAATACCCCGGCAACATAGCGAGACACCCCCTCTTTGGAGGTTGCTCCCCAGGTTCTTCTGGAGGTTCAGCCAGCGCTGACCCACGGGCCGCTTCCCCCGGCCAGGGACGACCTAGGTAAAGGCGAGGACAGTGAGAGGCGCCGGAAGGCTGGTGGGAACGGGGTGCCTCTGGCCGCCAAGGACCCTCCAAGCGCGGGGACTGGGCAAGAAGGAAGGAGGAAGCAGCCCCCAGAGTGGCCGGGCACTCGTGTTCCCCGTTGCAGGGGGCCCCGTGGAGCTGACCGAGGATGAGGAGCCGCCCGGGTCACTGGGCCGGGGCAGGGGGGGGTGGCAGGGAGAGAGGGCACCATCCGGGTCTTGAGGAGGGGGTCCCCCCACAGCCGGCGCTGACTCAGAGAAGGAGGAAGTCGCCGGGGACCGGGTGACGTCACCCTCCGCTGGCTGCGCCTAAGGCAGTTTGGCCCCAAAGGCGAAGGACCCGACACAGACCCCTCCCCGAGGGCCGCGGCGGTGCCACCGTCAGACGAGCCAGAGAGGAGCCCCCGACGCCCGCCAGTTACTCCAAAAGCGAGCGTGGGGGGCAGAATTCGCGCCACTCGTGGCTTCCAGGAAACAACTCTCAGCTCCAGAGACCACGTCAGGGGCCACGAGCCGGAAACAGGCCGTGCCGTTCGTGCCCGGAGAGACGGCTCCTGCCGCCCCCCCCCCCCCGCACCTCACCCTCTGACGTCAGGCTGAAGCCAGATGCCCCCCACCAGGAGCCCCGGGGTCTGTCCGGCCCCAGGTACCAGCAGCTCCAGCCCCAGGGACACAGCCTCTTTCCAGCGCAGGCGACAGGGCCGCTGAGGTGACATCGCCCTTCACTTCCAGGAGGCTGACGCGGCCACTGTGCATGGGCCGAGGCCTCCGCGCTGACCGGCCAGGGCCCGGCCCCCGCAGGTGACTCGGACACGGGCTGGGCAAGGGGCCATTCAGCCCTCTCCATCCCGCAGCCATCCTGCGCCCGCCCGAGCTCGAGCCCACCAGACGGCGCCCCCCCCTGCCTCCCAGCCTCCTCTAGCCAAGTACAGCCCCCGCAGGCAGGGGTCCGGCCACACCCACCGTGGTGCTGCCTGGCTCTTTCTGCCCAGGAGCTGAGCTGCGGACGGGCTCAGCGTGAAGGTGCGTTAGAGCCCCCAGGGGCTTCCTGGCCCCCCCCCCCCCCCCCAGCTGCCCGCAGCCACCCGCAGAGCACTGGGCCTGGGCCTCTGCTTTATCCAGCTGCGTCCCCGCCCCCCCCCCAGATGCTGACTCAGGTGGTCAGCGAGGCGGCTGTCAGAGGCAAGGCGTGGGCGGCGTCTTGCAGCCGGGGCCTTGGGCTGGAAGTCCTGGTGGCCCCCAGTCCTGAGGGGCGAGCCCCGGGCAGACACGTCCGAGGCTCCTGAGCACGCTGCTTCCTCAGTCGTAGGGTGGGATGGAGACCGACCCGTGGAAACAAAGCGTGACGGTGGCTCCCGTGGCTGGGGGGGGCGCTGTCTGCTGGACACAAGGTCAGGCTTGGCGTGGCCAGGGCAAGGGCGTGCTGTGCGTGGCCAGAGCAAAGGAGTGCTCCGCGTGGTCAGGGCGTGTTCTACATGGCCAGGGTGTGCTCCGCGTGGTCAGGATGTGTTCCATGTGACCGGGGCGTGCTGTGGGGCCAGGGCGTGCTCTGCGTGGCCAGGGTGTGTTCCGCATGGACAGGGTGTGCTCTGCATGGCCAGGGCCAGGGCGTGCTCCGCATGGTCAGGGCATGTTCCACGTGACCGGGGCGTGCTGTGGGGCCAGGGCATGCTC
>PVHY01012757.1:0-43400 GCA_004024945.1 Uropsilus gracilis | reverse complement strand
AAACATTATTCATAAGAGGAAGGGAAGAGGAAAGAAAAGGAAAAGAGGAGACAGGAGGTTTGGTGCAAAATCTCATATCAACTTATTTTCTTAACACTGATCTGTCAGAATCTCTGTCATATAGTATATGTGTCACTATCCTGTATATGATACCTACATATGGTATGTATGATATTTGGTGTATGATGTATATATATATGTATATGTATGTGTACATATATATACACATAGATATATACCAAGCATATCATAGATATTAAATTTCCTCTAAATACAGTTTTTGTAATTAGCACAAATTCACAGTTTTTGGTGGTTTCTTAAAACTCGGAAAATGGAATGACCACATAAAATACTTTAGAACATTTATCATCACATGTTTTAGAAAATCCAGCATCCCAAAATACTGTATACTGACTGTGTGGTTAATGGTTATTATACTGAATCAACCTATTTAAAAGGCTGAGTTGTTATATATCAAATGGTCATATTTGTTGGAAATGTCTATATGGACTGTAGCATAATACTAATTTTAGAAAGTATAAAACTGAAATATTTTTGTCAATTGCAGAGGAATAAATGTGTCTTAGAATATTCATCAGCTACTGGACTTACAGAATAAAATTTTGAAATTTATATGACATGAAATATCATCCTGATTGTTAAATACCCAAACTTTCTTAGAAGACATAAATTTAACAAGTTTTGGTGACAGATTTAGCATTTGGTCATTATTCTCATTTGGGGTTTTATTTTCTGTAAAACATCAGCAGGTATACAAAGAAAATAAAAGGAAACAATGTGGAATTTTTTAATACAATTGAGAGAAAAAGAAAATAAAGCCAAGCATGCAATCAAAAACCATAAAATTTTCTGGAATTAAGTAATTTAATTATGAGGGTCAAGATCATAAATTTGCCATCAAACTCTAAAACAGTGGGCACAGAAGCAATTTGTGAATGCTGCCTTTTAATGTTATTAAATATAATTAACAGGTCAGAGAAGAACTTGACATTTAACTTTCTTTATGAAGTTTTGTTAATTATCTTAAACCTGTTACTTTCTTAACCTAATATGTTGAACCATAAAATGCTCACATATGTCCACTTCATACATATGTAGTGATCTCTTGTCACTACAAAAGTACTTAATGACAATTAAGATTAAAGAACAGTATCAAATATCATTAACATTAAAAACTAAATGGGAATAATGTTTTAATAGTCAACCTTCCCTTCAGATGCAAAAGATCAGTACTGAGGAACCAGTGGTCTGTTTGATCTTGGATTGCATTTCCTTTGTTTCTTTTCTTAAGTTCTATTTTTATGTGAATATGTCCTCACAGTTTCATCATCTACAAACTGTTTGATTTTGTGTAGCAGTTTCATAAGAAAGGGTTTAATAGTGTCCCCTACAGGTTACCTCATGGGGATTGCTGACTGGTTTGGAATTGCATGGAGATGAATACACCCCAGCATGTAGCTTTTGTTAGTGATGTAGTAGGTTGAATCACTCACACATTTTGGGAAGTCATTATCTGTTCAAAACCATCCCAGTGTGTACTGGTTGACACAGTCAGCAGGGAGTCACTGCACCTAACACATTCTAGCTCTACAATGAGGGGTTACTTCTGAAAATTCAGAGGGGATTTCTGAAAGTTTTTCTAGAAATCCATAGATAACTCTCTAATAAGAGAAAGGTCATCTCTTATATCTTGAACTCCTAAGTAGATTCAGTTTTCAAACAAACTTTGCCTATTTATGTATATCTATGTATAGTTACACTCATTAGGAAGGTTGGAAATTATTTCTCAAACCCAACTTTGGAAATAAAATATCACAAAAGGTTAGCAGTCCAGTAATTCTCTTCTGTTAATAGCAATAAGCATTGTCAATTGTGATGTACTATTGCCTAGAATAAATATATATATATATATATAAATATACATATGTAACATACACACATATTATTGAAGCTCCCCTAATTCCTACAGAAATTAATTTCTTTCAATTTCAAATCTGTTCTCATTTATTGGGAAAAAGTGACTGAAAGTTGCTTTTTCAACTTTTGCAACTTTCAAAGCTCATCTAATTAAACTTTTGTGAGCAACGTTATTTAATGTGATTCAAGTTACTAAGTAGGTGATTCTTAATCATAAACACTTGTGCACTGGTATTAATTTTCTGTTAAAAAGCTATATAGTAAAACAAAATTTATCATAAACCCTAGATTAGTAAAATTAATAAAATTTGCTGCCCGCTGAGCACAGAGGGGAGGATTTTCAATTTAAAGAACACTTCTCAGGTATAATTTATATAAGAACCTCTGCAGTATTTTACTTCTCTAGCATGTTGTGACAGTTGTATTTTTTAGTAAAATTCCATTATCAGGAAGGTTACCTTGCTGCTAGTTTTAGAAATGCTTTCCTACAATTTAGGAATCAGACAGAAATATGTTCAATTCAGCTAATGAACAGAATTATGACTAATGAAATAGGAATTTGACAGTAATATACTGAGTGATAGTTTGCTATAGCATTTAATTTAAATGTGTTAATACCTGTGTTATTCACTTGGAAGGCATTATTACTGCTGCAGAACAGACCCCAGAGCAAATGGTTAAAATCAGTGTAAATTTCCTAAGTCAATCAACAATAGAAAGAAAATATGGGCAATGAAAATAGGACAAAATTTTTGTAGACAGGTCATGCTTTTCACTTCTAAGTACCAAAAGGTTAAAGATGAATAGAAGAGCATTGACATATCCTAATGTATTCCTGATCATAGGGATCTAATGGGCTGACCTTAGAAAGGAAGAGCTTTGTTTTTTAAAGTTCTTTTTACCTACAAAAATCTGTACAGTGACTTGATGTAGCTGTTGAGGGTTTTGTATTATGATTCTAGACTATCAGAAATCAAAGCCTAGATCTTGTTAATATCATGTGGCTGATTTGATTCAAATTCTTTAAGCAGACAATAAACAAGAAACAAAAAAGGAGAATGTTAAAAATTTATCATTCCATAAGGATTCTTGACACACTTCATGATAATGAAATTTTGATAGTTAAAACAGGGATATTACAGTGTTTGAAACAAGAGTATGATGACGTGACATAGCTATGTAATATTTTCCAATAATTCTTTCCCATAAGAGTTTTGATCTTGATAAAATTTTCAATTAGAAAAAAATTAAGAACCCATTATTTACATTGTAGGACATACATTTCATAAATGATGTCAGTTTGATTGCAAAAAGAATGCTTTTTTATACCTGTCATCCATCCCCTACTTTATCTTTTCCTGTCCCACTGTAGACATTACCCTTAATTTTGTGAGTGATTTTGTTTTATAAAGAAAGAGAAGGACTAGGAGCTTGGATAGCATTTCTTTAGACTTACTTCTTTGTATCTACTCAAAAACAAAAATAAGAAATCATTAATGATATAACAATCTTTGAGAGTTGAGTAGATTTCAATATGTAAACATCCAAACAACAGCAAAGAGTAATAAACTTGAACAAGTTTATTATGGGAAAATGAACAACACCTCTTGATTTTGTAATTATGCTTCGTATAATCATTCTAAAGAATCAACAAAAGGAGAAGCTAGACTCATCTAACACTTTCATGATTGAAAAAAACTATTTTAAAACAGTCTAATGCTGTTAGATTCCTTATTGTTTCTTTATAAATTAGTAGAATGACCTAGGGGTTTTATGCTTACAGAGGTTTCCACAACTCATAAAATTGATAATTAAGAGCTATTTTAGGAATATATAAGGTATATACATGGAAAAGGCAGTAGATATCAGAAAATATTTTATATGTGGTATTGTCCACTTTTTAATTCTTTTATATATTTACTCTTTTCCTTACATTGTTGTAGTCCACATAGTTCTCTCACCACCTTATCGCTGGAACCTATATATTATCCACTTTTTAAAATAATAACAGCAACAAAACAGTATTCTTGCCACAAGAAGGATCGTAAATACATGTAAAAGAAAATGGATTTTAAAAAGCACCACAGGAGAAGAAAATTCATTTTTTAAATTATTCTGATTTTCTAAATTTTAGGCAAATTTATAAATTACATAAACAAATGTGGTTCCATAGAGGCTGCTAGTAATATTGGAAGGGCCACTTAACAAGTCCATACTCTATGCTGAAATCTAAGACTAATGAATAAAGGTTAAATTCTGTTCCAATGATAAGTGGCAACACAAATGAAAGGAACACAAAGAGTGTGGTGAGGATAGTAAAATAATTGAGAAAAATAGAGAACTAGGGGTACAAGTTACATATTTCTATTGGGTTCAGGCTCTTTCTGTCTGGATTTCTGTGAAACCTTGAATAAGATTGTTCTAGTCACATAGCTCCTAGTGAGCTCTGTCTTTCTGAGCTTCCACAGTTGTGTTTTACTTTATTGACTCAGGTACAAGCACCACAAGTTAGGTCTATTCAGCTCTCTACACCACCCCACATGGTACTCTGCTCCCCATCTCTAGCCAACTTCTTCGAAAAGCAAGCCAGGATGCCCAGCCAAATCCATCTTCTAGTTCTAGGCATCTTTATCTCTTTTCTATGTTTTAACATTTTCCCTCTTAACACTTTTCTTTTTTTACCAGGGAGAATCTGTTTCCAATTTCATTTATGACTGAGGAAAAAAAAAAAAAAAGATGCCCAAACTAGAAAACCAGGAACAATAAATTATCACAGGGATAGTCAAATTTGTCAAAGGTTATAATTCCTAGCAAGATGGAATTCATATGTTCTCATTTTATATGAGTAGCTTTGTAAAAAACCTTGCCTGTATAGCCTTGTATTCGTACAAATGATAAGATATACAGGAGGCAAAAGAGTGAGAATTTGTTTAAAAACTTAAAAAATTAAAATTGACATCAAGTGGAATTTAAAAAGGACAAAGTAAATGACAATAATGATTATATTATCATCTCTGTTATTACATATATAACCAAAAATATACAAGTTACATAGATCATTCCATTTATTATCAGGACATTGCTACTTTTCTCACTCCCATTTTATAGCTGAGGATACTCCTGTATCACTTCTAAAAGTAGAATCATGGCTACGTAAAGGACTAGTGGCTTGATTTCTAAAGTCTTTGAATAAACTTATATTTTCCACTATTTGTACTCATATTTATGTTTAATTTTATAACAATTGTAAAGGCTTCCACATACTCATTCCTACAGAGGGATATATGTGTGCATCTCTAACCATCTGAGATCCAGGGAACCGGGGATGAATCCTGCAGAGGAACTGATCTGTGACAAAAATAAGTCGGTGTTAAACAAACTTCTCATGGGGTCACACACAGTGAGATGTAGCTTTCCATAAGAGCATAAACTTTATAATGCAACACATGTGGGGGGAAAGGCTCAGAAAAAGACAATAGGAACATTAGCTAAGTGACACAGACTGAGCTGTCATCATCTTGCTTTCACTAAATATATGTAACATCACAGAATAATGCTGGATCATCTGCAAAAGTAGGAAAGAGCTGCTAATTCAATTTTAAGAATTAGCCAAATTGATATATTCTAATAAAGGACCCAGTTGGCACTAGATGATGTGTTCTAGTTTGCTAAAGCTACCATAACAAAGTAACACAGACTTTTAGGTGCAAGCAATAAATATAGGTGTTTTCATAGTTCTGAAAATTAAAAATCTAAGATGAAGATGCTGACAGGTTCTGATTCTTATGAAGTCTCTCTCCATGCCATGGGGCTCTCCTTGTTATGTCTTTACATGGTCTTACTTCTGTGTGTGCTGTTCCAGGTGCCCCTCTCTCTCTGTTCTCTCCCCTTCTTAGAAGGATACCAGTCATATTGGTTTAAGTTCTACCCTCACAACACCATTTTTAAATTAACCATCTCTTGAAAGACCCTATCTCCCATACAGTTACATTTTGAGGCTGGATATTAGAATGCCAATATAATTTTCAGGGGAACACAACTCAAGCTATGGTAAGAAGTAAGGAAATCAAAAGCCACAGGAAAGGGTGGAAAGAACCTGAGATCTCACAGATCTAGGGACAGGGTTTGCACCATATCTAGTCAGATTGCTATTAATCAGAGTACCATTCACATTTTGGATAACACTGGTTTGTTCTTTTCCATTTTATGGGTGAGTAAAATAAGGCTCATCAGGTTGAATACATTTGAGGACTCATAAATTCATGAACAGCAGACAGGATTTTACTTGCATTTATCTGACTTAAAATTCAAGTCTTTTTTCTATGACATGATGTGCTAAGTTGTATTTTTATAAGGCAAAATATCCAATACAATTATAGCTAAAATAGAAAAAGTTTTGTTACTCAACTGCATTACATGTAAACTTTTATCACACCATTTTTTCTACTATTTTAATTTTGATTGTAAACCTTAAAAAGCTTAAAAACATAATTATTTACTGGGAAGATACTGTGAGTTACTGTAAGTTGCCAGGCTCTATTTCAGTGGTTATGATACTCAAGTAAGTAGAACAAAAGTTTCTCCATTTATTGAGGTGACAATCTAGTTGGTGGTTTAAAACGGAAAGAAAAAGTAAGCAAAATGATTACGCTTAATATGTATTATGCTATATAGGAATATGACAGAAAATAATAATTTCAATATTTGGAGTAGGGAGGAATGGATGTGTAAATTTTAATAAAGTGGTCAATATAGGATGAATTTCCTGAGACTGATTTATGAATCACTGTTAGAATGTGAAAATGCATTCTAGATTAAAATAGAAATAAGCAAACAAAACAAAACAAAAAAACCTTGCAGAGTTCACTGGACCCCAAGACCTTGGTTAACTTTCAGTGGATATTTTATTCATGACCACATAACCCAAACCATGTATGTGTCGGAAAACAGGTAAAAGCTACATTGGCAGTGATAATTCACAGGCTGGACAAAAAAGGCAGCTCTGGGGATCAGTAAGAAGACCTTTTCCACTGGTTTACCTTATTCTCTTCCCACTCTTTTTTCTTGTCTCTTCTATTCTTCTAATTTCTCATCCCTCCCTGTCTGTCTTTTAACAGTCTCTATTTGGCAGGGGACACTGCCGCCATCTGTTCTGTAGTCATGGTTTTTGGTTGCTAAACAAAAAGAGATTCTGATTTAAGTTTTCAACCTCCCAGAGAACGTCAGTCAGTTTAGATCATATGCTTCTCTCTATACTTGCCATTATGACTAGGTGTAGGGTGGGTAAGAGATAGCCTCCCAAAAGTCTTCTCAGAAAGGAGAGACTCATTTATGTGTACAATATTGGGCTGTTAATTTTCTTCTCCAAAGCTATATGGAAACAGAAGTGAGGATGGGAGGGAGCAGGAGAACATGGAGCCCATGCAAAAGGGTTTCAAGTATATTACTATCTCCACAATTAATGTCTAATGTAAAATGGTGTGGTAGAATGATCACTGCCCCCAGAGACAGACTCCTGTCCAGAGCTCAGGTATCCTTAGCAGTACTTTATCCATACAAACAGGGCTTTGCATACATGATTAAGTTAAGAATCTTAATATGAAGAGATAATCCTGTAAAAACTTGAGTGGACTCTAAATACCATCATAGGTGTCCTAAACAAGAGAGTCAGCAGGAGATCACACATCCATCCCCTACCCCCCAAAGAAGGCTGTGTGATTACAGAGGCAGAGACCAGAAAGAGGCACTCACAAGCTAAGGGGTGCTGACAGTCAGAAGCTAAAGGTTTCCCAGACTTTCTGTAGTCCTGTGGTCACCTTGATTTTGGACTTCTGGACTCCAGAAATATAAGAAAATAAAAGTCTGTTGTTTTAAGTCACCACATAACTGGTAATTTGTAATAGAAGTAATAGGATAGCTAATACAGATCTGGAGAAGCAACGGACAGTGATTAACTAGAATTCTCAGCAAGCTGATAAGATAAAAGCTGTCTGCAATAAAATACTGATTTAGGCCTTCTGAGTTGGGGGGGGGCTCAGAAAATGGAAGCATTCTCTGCCCATTATACATAAGAGGGTTCCATTATTAATAAGAGCATGGGCGCTGATTAACTTTCAGTCCTATGTTCATTGCAGACTCAATGTTCTAAAAGTGATCAAGTGAGGCAATTACAACTTTCCAGAAACTTTGCCCCCTTAAATTGTGGGACAAATTTGAGAAGCAAAGTTTACAAACATTGACTACACTTACAGTCACACAAGGGTAAGATTTCATGAATTCATAGAAATAAGCAATTGCTTTTTGGACATGGATGATGTCTTATACTTCTTTACATTAGGCTTGCTGTTGATACCTCAGTTTACATAGGACTATAGTCAGAGTTTTCATCATTTTTTTGTAATTGATTATTGGAAGAAAGTTTGGTATTGAGTGTAAAGACTACTTACCGCCACAGTGAAAAGGATGTAAGCCAAGAAATAATAGAAAATAAAAAGTTGAAGCATAGAGAGAAATCAGCAGAAAATAAGCATGAATGAATTTAGAAAACTGTTCCTTAAACTGTAACTTTGAAGGCCAGTATAAGGCATTGCTCTACTAAAGTGGAAACGATAGCAGTGTTTTTACACCCACAGATTTAATGAATGGAACATTTTCAAAATCAAGTTTTTCTTCCAGAAATATTCATTACAATTTTGAAGACATTGCCAAAATTTATAATAGAATCTAGTATAGCCAGCTCTATTAGAGTTCAAATGTGTTATCCAATTTAAGTGATTTTTGACAAGTTTAACAAGTTTTTCAAAGGTTACTTTAAGACACTCTCTTCTCTTAGTAGGTTAGTATGTATAGATTTGTTATCTTATGTGAAAGATATTTTTATGCTTCAGGATATATGAAAACAGAACATTAATGGACATTAGCTACAAATAATTTTTTAAAGAAATCCTTTAGAAGTTAGATATTATAAAACCTCTTGACTTTTGTTCCAGGGATCTGTCTTGAAATTCAAACTTAACTGGTCTGTACTGGGGACTGATCATTACTAATTTTTTAAACAATTTTAATTAATTTTTTTTAAATAGAGTGACCACATATACTATATATATAGTATCTATATCTATCTATCTATCTATCTATCTATCTATCTATCTATCTATCTATCTATCTATCTATCTATCTATCTATCTATCTATCTATCTATCTCTCTCTCTATCTATCTAACACACCCACCCACACACATGCATATAAAACACTATTGTCTACCCTGAGGTTCTCCCACCACATGTCATCTATGAACTATCATCTTAATTTCTTGTGCCCATCACTCCCGGGATTTTACCCTCCCCCTTCACTATTGCTCTATGCTTCAGTTCTCTTGTTTAAAATTTTCCTTGTCCTTTTGTTTGTTTGTTTTTCCTACATCCTGTATTTTTATAGGTGAGTTCATCCAGCATTTTACTTTATTTTTCTGGCTATTTCTGCTAACATGATTAAATGCCCCCAAAGAGATGAATGGATCAGAAAGTTGTGGTATATGTACACAATGGGATATTATTCATCAATCAAAAACACAAATTTGATGCATTTGTGATAAAATGTATGGACCTAGAAGGAATCATGTTAGCAGAAATAAGCCAGAAATATAAAGAGCATTAGTAAATTCTAAGTTTCCTGGTTATAGCAGTAAAAAGCTAGGTTTGGGAAAACATGCTCTGGAGCCTTAGTAGACTTTGACCATGTAGGAAAATGGTCATGAGGCTAAATAGTCACCAAAAATAGTCCACAGAAAACCAGTCTATAAGAAATTTTAACTGCATTGAAAACTCTGGAAATTGCAGAAGTCAATTTAGAATACATGTATATAAATCAAAGGATTGTAATTTCAACAACTTTAATAATTCATCATGGAAGGCCCCATACAGATTTATTGAAGCAATAAGAAGAGTCAGGAGATGCCAGTGCTGTGATTTTAAAACTGTACTTGTCTTTCACTTTTGAGTTGCCTAAGCAACACATTGGGTTAATGCTATCTTGTGGATAGTATCAGTAAGGGTGCTGTAGTAATGTAACTACAGTCTTTAATACATCATCATCAATATTGACTAGCATATTACAACAGCTATCTAAAATGTTAATGAAAATAATGACTGATTCTAAAGATCTATAACTTTCAAAGAATTCAGTAGAAAAAGTCTAGGAAAACAGTCACTATTTTTTTTTTTGTTCAGAGGAAAAAAACACAATGTTGTTAATTAGAAATCTGTTTTTATATTCAGGTTAACAATGTAGTTACTATAGTAATAGTTACAAACCCATTGCTGATCTAACACTGTTATACAGGAAGTACTTATATTCCCACACTTTTAAAATCTATTTTTCTAAATGATTCATTCTTTTATGTTCTTTTTAAAAACAGTAAAAAAAACTACCTCTCTCATATAGTCCATTACTAAATGTATTTATAAGAAACCAGTTTTAATAATTCTGAATCTTCTTGCATTTCATAATTTAAAATATTGTGAAAATATTGCTAAAATGGACATAGTGTTCTTAATTAACTCTTTAGGCTTTATTTGAGAATAAAGAATTTTAGGATTTAGAGGTACCCCAAAAGCTAGGCAGTTCTCCCAAGTACAGATGAAGTCAAGCTCACTAAGCCACTTGGTCCACTAGGTAATTCATCCTGTGGCACTTGTAAAAGTCAAATTAATTTGGAGAACATAAGAGTTATTTCTTTTCTCCTGTTCCCACATTTCAGCCTCAAGTTATGGTGAACAGGTGGTGCCTGATAGAATTGATGGGCATCATAATGGTAGGATGTGGCTAACAGACAAAATTAAATGAACACCAGCAGCCTAAAGAAAGCAGAATACATACAAGGCATTGCTATTTCACATTTAATTAACTTTTATCTTTACCCAGAACTAGTTATCTTTTGAATCTGATGTAACTTTTTAAAAGAGTTGAGTCATTTAGTCAGGTGCTCGATGGCAAGTGCAAGCTTTATTTAATGAACTCAGTTCACTTGCATTCGTTTATTTACAAAATATCTTGGGTAAAACAATCCACGCATTTAAATTAAAAGAAGTCTCAATGGTGAACATCATCTAAAAGCAGTTGATCTATTTAAAGTTCATAGTGCATTATTTTAAATTGAGACATTCATTTATAAATGATCTAGCTAAATATTTGGAAGTTATTATAAGTGATTTAAATGCAATAAAAATATAACATTTTCCCAAAAGCATTTGTATTGTTTCTTTAAAGAAGGTTTATAAAACAGTATATAGAAACAGTAAGAAGTTTGCAGTAGATAACTGGTACCAGCTGACCAGGCAGAACTCTGCAAATGATAATTTCTAAAAGACAAACCATTGCTAATAGAATAGAAACTCAAATTTTTTTAGGAATGACACTTTTGGTTTTAACCCATTTGAAATAGAATAAGGGGTCATTCAATTTTTAATTTTAAAAACAACAGATTTGCAGGATACTTTTCATTAAGTACAGATTTAAATATGTTGTCAGATACAAGGCAAATAGAGTCATTATTCCCAAAGTAACACCTTAAGAAATGATAAGGGGTAATGCTTATATAGTTTGAAAATTTCTCAATAATTTTCTTGAGTGGTAAAAATTTTTTGTATTAAATGCTGTTTATAAAAATTAAAATTATTTTTTGTTGAAAGATCTGGTAAATAAGGCTGAAATATATTAGGGAAAAAAACTTGCAACAGCTTTGCTTTCAGAGCATTTTCCTGTTTTTGTTTGTTTTTTTTTTTTTTTGTGAAACAGTTTATATGTTATAGAATGTAGTTATTTTTGTTACCCTTTCGGCAAATTTCTCAAAGCAATGTTTTTTAAATTTTGGAATGTGTGGTCAGTGAAGAGATGTAACTGTACAAGACACAAATAGGAATGAAGATTAGAAAAAAATACTGTCAATCACAGAAGCTGGCCTTCTTAGGAATTAATCAAGGTGGCTGGGTTTGAATTTAACTGACACTTTGACTATTACATATTTTAGAAAAGAAGTACATGTTCGCTTAGCAATTCCGAGAAACATCAACTTGATTTAGTGCCAGTGACACACAGTATCTTTATGCTTTTAATAATAATAATAATAATAATGATAATAAGCTCCTAATATCAGCTTATAAAATTCTGATGGCTCATTTTAATTGGAAAGATTTTGTAAATGCCAACTAATAAGTTCTGGAATATTTATAAAACAGAACTGCAGATCATTACATTAAGGTATTTGGTACTATTTGTCTGAAGACTAGCACTGTAAATGTAAAATATTTAACCTTTAGTACAGACTTTTTAAGGCTACTCATGGATGGACATTTGATGACATAGCATACATATGTATTAAATGGAACAGTCATTAAGTATGAAGGTTGCAAAAAAAATTTAGTAGTATGATGTGACAGAAAACCAAGGAATTTTAAACTAGATTAGTCATTATTTGAATTTTGACTTCATCTTGTAAAAATAGTGATACTAATTATATACAATGTATTTGGGTGGAGTAGGGATTATTAATTTTTAAAATTAAACAGATGCCTGGGTATCATAAAATTTCAAAAGATCTTATTTTTTCTACATTCATTTTGTCCCATTAGGTTTTTTTAAAAAACACTTTATGCAAAATCTGTTATTATTAAAAAAAAAGTTCAGTTATAATATCGGATAATGTGTAAATAATATAAAAATATTATAGTCTAAAGATTAGAATAAAAGCTATTTTTCATTAAAATGAGTACTCTGTAGATGCTAGTATAAAATGACTTAAACTGACAAATGCTACTGGTTATTTTTATACAGCTCAGTGGAGAGCTAGCAGAAATCAAGGGCATGGTGCATGAAAATAAAATAAATTGAGCAATTTGGGGAAATGCTCTCAAAGAATGAAATCCTACACAACCTCTCCATAACCATTTCTCAGATTTAGCTTTGGTATAACTGATAATGCAATCTTCCATTTTTTGACCCTGAGAAGTATCCTTAAAGGACATTAGATCCCAAATAAAAATAAAGCCTTTTAGTGATTCTCAGCAAGCCACAGAGAAAGACACTCAACTCCAATTCTCTGACCATAGTGATATTCAAACTCTCTCAGTCAGGGCGTAACAGGGCCTGGGACACAGAACAGAGATCCACTCCACCCCAAATACTTATTTACCTGCAGCTCTTCTGAAATCTTTCACATAGTAAGCTAGGGTGATATTTCTTCTATTTCTTGAACTCCCCAGCATCCCAGCTGGAAGTAGGCATAAAGGAGGCAGTTATTCTGCTTCCTGTTTTTTGACTTTTATAAATCTTACTTCCTCACTCCCCAGTCTGCCCTTGAGATTTGTTCTATTTACTCTTCCAAGAAGAGCTCCAACTTTTTTATATGTGAACATAACATCCATTCAATTTCCCTCCTCATCTATGACCTTAATCAGTACAAAAGGCAGCCAGGAGTGAGTCAGAGAAATAAAAGGGACCTTTTAGAATAGGGAATGGAAATCAAAGATGGAAGCCCACAATAGCGGGACTTGTTTTGTTTACTTGTATATTCTCCAATCCCTGGCACTTACAAAGGGCTGGATTTATATTTGTTGGACACAAAATGAATATTATTATTATTTTGACTCATAAGAGTCTATAACTCTAAACTCTAAATACTACAATAACTCTAAATACTCTAACTCTAAATACTCTAAATACTCCAATGTAGAAGTGGTTTAACTAGGTCTTTCAGATTTTACTGTGTAGAATTTGAAACACTGTCTGAACAGAGAGATCGGAAGAGCAAAGGGAGGTGAAGAATTCCTAGAAAGCTGCGGGGTGGAGGTGGGTGGGGGTAAGCAGTAGGTAAAATTCTGACCATGCTCAAATATGAGCTTGCTAGGAGTCCCTCTAAAATGGAAATGGGTGGGAAATTTAGGATAATTATTTTATATTTAATGACAGTATATGACAGCACATTTGGTGTTAAAATCAAACCAGTATGTATATGTACATGGATATGGGAGACCGTGTACACTCACCATGGGAGACTGTGTCACACTCACCACATCTGAGACTTGCTCAGAAACATTACATCATTTTATGATTAACCCTCCAAGACAAATACAGTGTGTGAAATGCTATGTAAAATTAGTGGACATTGGCTGTATTTTGGTTTATATTTCTTCAACCTTTTTAAGGTGTGTCTTGATTTGTTCTTCTAAAATTTCAATATTAAGTTAAAATTTCAAAAAACTACATTAGGTATAAATTAATAAAATAGTACTACTAGTGCAATTACTTAAGTCATAAAAGTAATTTTCAATCAATAAGAATGTGTATAATTCAAAATGACTTTGAAATTTTGATAAAATGGGGACTTTAGAAAGAATGAATCTTTTTCATTAAAAGAGTACTATTTTTCCTTTCAAAGTAAAAAGAATATCACTAACTTTCTCTGATTTCTAGCTTTTCTTCAGTATCATTGGTGATTTTTATTCATAATTAGGATGATTGCTCAAATAAATGGCATGTGATAGATGACCATTTTCACAATTCAAAAGGTTGTATTTTAGTCTGATATAATGTAAAAGTCACCTTAAAGTATTCATGATAAAACTTATACTCTGACAAAGAGTACAGATTTTAATTTTAGAAGACCTAAATAAAGGATCAAAAAGTGTATTTTGCCATTCCAATAGTAACTCATTGACAAAGAGACAGCAGTGTTAGAAGCTGCTGCCAATACATAGGAGTAATGAAGGTATTTTGCTTCTCATTTGCAAATAAACATTGAGGAAGAGAAAGCCAAGAAATCATGGGGAAACATTTAAAAAATCATTTTAACTACTATTTACTCATTTGGGAAAAAACAAAGTGGAATTATAAAGTAAAACAACAATGAAAGCATCTTGAGAAACCGATGTGTAGAGAAAAAAATTGTCCATGATAAGTATGTTCTCTGGTGATAGAAACCTCAAAGGAAATGCCCTCTTCAATATGGGAAAGATCATCACATATGTTTGGTATCTTTCGAGGATTTCAGAACTCATATTAAGGATATGGAATATAATATCACATAGCTCTAGAAAGAAAGATTACTATACTTTAATTTTTTATCAGTTGCCATACTGTTAAATACAAACCTTTGCCAGAGAGCATCCTTGTGATAAAGAACAACCATGATAACATATTAACATCAATTGCAAAGGTTATACTTTTGGGAATTTAACACCATGGACTAATACAGCATTTAACACTAACACATTTGAGTCAACTTGTTACTTCCTATTATTTCCAGGACTGTGTCACAGGTTTTCTCATCCTTAATCCCACATGTGACCCTCTATCATAACTTAGTGAACCAAGTAATTTTTTTCTCTCAAATTAAAGCTGAAGAAATTTAGAGAGGTTATGATAGTTTTCTCAAGACCATACAGACAGATAACAAGATAGTCAATTCAAGTACCATGTGTCTCTCTAAGAAGAGAGGATAGTGAACATGGCTTCCAGAGGAGGATATTAACTAATCAAGTGGACATGTTATAAGATAAAAAGAAGATTCTTGCATATGGGTGTCATAACATAAAAGGCCAGTTTTCTAAAGCAAGGTACACATGATGACTCTTTGCCTGGCCAACGAGCCACAGTTCACTTTTTTATTCGTCATTCCTTTTTGCACTTTACCATCGGTTCCAAATGACATACTCCATCCCATTATGTCATGCAGCTAGAGATGATATTTTTGTTCAGTCAATTTCAAGAACAAGATGTAAGAAAGAACAAATTGACTATTGACTGGAGGCCAACCCCTCTGCCTTGATTTCAGACCCTTAGCAATTTGGTTCCACTTACTTCTGTAACCTTATTTCCCAGTGTTTTGTTCACTGACAATCCACTACTCATTTCCTGTCTAACCTCTGTTAATGTCAGACTATTTCCACATTGACATTTCCTTTCCCTCTCTTGAGTTCATTGTTCAAATGTGCCAAGTTTCTGATGTTTTAAGGGAGAGAACTGGAGTATTTAGTTTGCTTGGAAATATTGGGACATTTTTTAATCATAATTCCAGCTTCTAAAGTAAATAATTTTTCTTTCCTAACATTCGATGGATATGATGTCCCAGATATTTTTTTTTGGTTAACTTTTGTAATTTGTTCTGATTATAACCCCAGAATTAGGTACCATTCATTCTTATTTCACTCACCATTAAATAAGAAACCCAAAACTACACAGCTATGATGTGTTCAAGCTGGGAGTGGTATACACATCTGTCTGATTCTAAAGTAGTTATAGATAGACTCCAATTATAAAATACTCTAAAAATAGAAGAAAATTAGCAAATTGCAGTAGTTGCAGTTTATTTTCTCCCCTGGTTACATTTCAGTACACTGACACCATACATATCAAGACAGGCAACATGTTTTTAAATACATGCTATAGCCAGAGCACACACAAAGCAACGAGTTTTATTTAATCAATGACTTTATAACAACCAAAGAATTAGTTATTTTACTTAGAACACTTTGCTTTCAGAGCAATGTTGAAAAAAATTATATCATTAGTACCAAAATGCCTTTCATTTCAGAAAATATATAACACTATATTCTATCACAAGTGACAAGCTTTTCTCTTCTGAATTTACTGAGCCATCCAGGATCGTTTTCACTCTTGCCCCAAAGAAATCCAACTATTATTCTCTAGTAATTTCTATCTCAAAAACACCACTCAGTTAAGCCTAACCATGATTTTCTTTATGAAATTTCTATTTAACAATTTTAAAAAATAAACCAGTATGACACCTATGTACCAGTTTCTACAAACTGCTGGCCATATGAGAATCAACTTGCCTATGCATGGTGTATCTATCATTATGAATTTCACTTGGGGCTCCTATTTGTAACCATTTTGTGTTCTTTTGGGGGCATCTTCACGCATATGAGATAGCTATCCTATTTAGCAGCATATGTGCCTTTCTCTGTAACTAACATTCATTTACTACAGACAATGATGGTGGTATGCTTTGAAGTGCCTGGTAACGTTCTTAAAGTGATAATCATGTAAGCCACTGGCCAATGTTTAAAAATAGTAAATCTCAAACATATGTTGAAAATTTTATGAAAATATGTCCAATCATTTTTACATGGTGCAGTAGCACAGAGACAGCAATTTAATTCTATTTACATGGATTACCTAACATCTCTTTCATTCTATCTCTAGACACCAGCATGATATTAAGGATTTTAAGAACAGATGTGTGTATAATTTATTCCCATAATAACTCTCAAGTCCACGTTTATTTAAAATGACTTTCTAAAATAAAGGATGAAATGAAACCTGATCAAATATGATTATATTCCTAAGATAAACTGGAATCTCTCCTTTAAAAAATTAATTTAAAAATGTCCAAACTTTTCTACAAATTTTTCAAATCATGTAAGTCTAGAAACTTGAATGCCACCAACAAAAACTACTCTTTAAAACAAACAAATTGTGAGCAAGAAATAAAATAAGTAAAAAAACCACATTTTCCAGATTAGAGAGTTCAAAGTTTTTCACTTTCCACAGACATTTAAATTGGAGGGCAGATGTTGCTAATGATTTCAGTATAAGGAGATTACCATTTAAAAATTTAGAGAGAGAAGGAAACTTTTTGGGGACAAACATGAAATCTTCTTTAGAGTCTCACTCTAAAGATGATTTTTATCCATCAAATAAAAACACCAGCGGTTTCTCTATCACAATTTAAGAATTTGGACGAATGGTGAATAATAGGATTACACTGAAGAATCTAATTCTGGGAAGAGAAACTGGTGTTTTCAGTTTGTTTTATTTGCCTGTATTTTGGTTTTGCAAATTCAGAGTCTATCCCATACTGAGAAGCAAAATTGTTGGCCACTGCAAATGCTGCTGATTGGCTGGAGATCTCTGGGCTTATGTGTTAGGTGTGGTACAGACACTGAGTTGTCTCTGCCTCTTTTTTTTTTTTTTTCCAGAAGTGGTTTTGTTGCAAACAAACGACAAGCTTTTCATCATTGTTTTGCCAGATTCAGGTCTGTACCCATCTCAACAGCTGGGTGACTACACCAGATTTTGTCATTTCATGCTTTGAACACAGATCAACTGCTTTTACTTGCCAGTTTGGGGTTTCTCTTATAAACTACTGAATGTAATTTCTAAAGGGCCAAAACATAACATTTCTGCATTAGAAACTGATTTGGTTTTATTTGTTCTGAAGATCATATAAGAGATTGATATGGTTTATAAAAATTCTCATCGATTCAGTTCTCAAAAAGCTGTAACAGAAGAATTACCTTTTTCTACATTCAAGAAAACTTGTATCAACCACTGACCTAGCAGCATTTGTGCACAAAATTGTGTATTTGTTAGCTATTATACATAAAAAGCACCACAAAGATTTTAGCACCATACCACAATAAGCATGTATGTTTCCCTCCTGTATCTATGAGTTAGTTGTCTGTGCCTTGCTGACCCGGGCAGGCACTCAGCTGAGGAGTGTGACTCCAGGTCTCTCATCATATTTGGACTAGAGGGCTGCTCAGGCCATATTCTTCTCATGGAAATGACAGAAGTAGAAGAGGACTCAAGCACAGTTCATGCCTTTTACTACTTTAGTTTTACTATATGCCATTAGTTTAAGCAAGTATCATAGCCAGGGCCATGCCAAATAGTGGTGATATTCCCATGAGAACTGGCAAAAGCATGAATGCATAATGTCACTGCAGGAGAGCAAAAACTGAGCACAACATTGGCAGTACTACAGTCTAGAACAGAAAATGAAATTTCTACAAAATGAAAGTCATTTTGTTCATTTTGTTCGAGTGAGATGCCCAACTTTCAATTTATCTGCAATCACTGCTTTTTATCAACCACTTCCTATTCATTCTCACATGTGGCTTCTGCTAGAAAGTCTTGCTCTCCTCTTTCTTAATCTCATATATTTGTCATACATATGCTTTAAGCTCAACATATGCATCACTCATTACAGAAAGTACATCCATCATTCTGGTTTAGGTCAAGGCACAGCCCTCTAACCCAGCACTTTCACACACTGGCTTCACTAAAAAACTTTGCATGCCTTTGATTCTTTTTGCTCTTAACATTACCTCTAGTATGTAGCAAGTGATCATTCTATTTTAACTGAAGGACTCCAATAAAAGAAAACTCAAGAAGAAAGGGAAAGCAATGCAGTCTCTGCCTTCAAAAGCCATGTCTTAAGCTCTAAAAATGTAATTTTTAAAGTTTTATATAGATGGATAAAAATTATGAAACTTATTTGCTAAAAGGAAGTCATTTTGTAGAATACCTTTTAAACATTTAGTACATTTATACATTAGCTCTACAGAAGTAATTGCATTTTCACTTTACATAAAGCTATGATATGTGAAAGAAATTAGTAAAAACAGCTATTATCTATACAAGCTTGATTTTGGTTGTCAATCATAAGTAAACAGCAGAATTGCTATATTAGAAACAAATACAAAGCTTAGTTATTATAAAGGGCTATTAGAATCATCTGATAAATTTTAGTATTACCCTTTAAAATTAAAAGAAAGTGACTTCATTGAAGTATTTAAATCATAGCACTCAAATCTTAATAAAGAAGTATGAAAACAAGCCTTAGCATGATCCATAAAGAGTTTCTTTAATACATTTCAAAAAAGTAAATCTAGCAATAATTATAGACTTTCAAGCTTGGAATAACTGCTGCAAATAGTATCCAAATTGGAAGTTTTTAAATATTTAGTCTTAGGTTAAAATATAAATTAGTTAATTTGAAAATACATATATATCTAAAGATTTTCAGAATTAACAATCTAAGCTTTATGTTCTGGGATATAATTTCTCATTAAGAACCTGAAATGTATTTAATAACTCATTATAGTAACAGAATGGTAACTTTTAAAATGATCTATTTTACTGAATGAGGTTGTTGGAATGTACACTTTGGCATTCAGTGATTCTATGAAGCTCCTTTCTTTTATAATATTTTGAAGTAGTGATTTAAATAAATCTGTGCCAAATCTAACAAATGTGAAAAATAACTCAAAATATAGATGAGTTCTTTCTGAGTATACAATTTCTTTCATGACTTAGCAATTTTGTTGTATAATTTGATTTAATCTTGAAAGTAGTAATGTGGTAAATCTTGAAATAATAAATTATATAAATATTTATATAATTAAATGCATAAAATGATTTTCCACCTGAATCTGTTCAAATAAATGTGATGACCAGAGCAGACCAAACCATATGAAAGTGAAGATCTATGCTGATTGTTTTTACTTACAAAAATGATTTCATGTGATTCAGTCAATTAACAACCAATTAACAAAACATTCCATATAGCAAGTGTATATATAAGAAAGTTATCGTTTCATTTTTTTATTTATATAGTTATTGGAATTTTAAATTTAGTATAGATATAGGCTTTAAAATATATTCACACAAAGACAGTCAAAGAAAATAAAAAGATGGAAAAACAGCATAGAGCATGCTTTCAGTATCTAATTTTGGAGTGAAAGACAAAGTTATAAAATGAAAATCTTATTCTTTTTGCCTCTTACCTCTACAAAAATTGCATGGTTTTTACTACTCATATGGAAAAAAAATAGTATTCCTATTCTTCGTGGGAGCACAAATCTGTGCATACATTTTGAAGAGAAACTGGATATTTTTCAAAATGTAACATTGTGTATGCCCTAGACTCTACCTATATATCAATATCACTCTACAATACCATATAAATAATCTACAGTGCAAGCACAATTGGGTTCCTTTATAGCAAAATAAGTAAGAGAGTGAGTTGGAATCAGACAGAGTTTATGATATAATAACTAGATTGGTGGGAGGGAACAATAGTTAGAGATTCCGGATATTGTCTACGAATAAGCGTTAGTTCTACTAAGTTAAGTGTGTTCAGCTGTTTCGATTTTAATTTCAAGAAGGACTCAAAGTATATTTGTTATTTTTGCTTACTCTCAGTATGATTAACACACACCCGCATACTTGTTCACCACTCTCCTCGCCCCCTCCCTCCACACACACACACACCCTGAGAATACTTGTAATGGCACAGAGTCGGTTATATGGAATCAGGGAATTATTTTGGCTTGTCTTAATATCATAATTCAAAATAACCCCAATAAAGAAATTTAATAAATTTCATTATCCACATTTGCTTTACATAAAACTGTATTTATGTACTTGACAGAATTATATTATATTTACATAATATATATGATACTTTATCAATTAAGCCATTTTCTTTCCTTTCAAATATCAGTGAGTATATATGGTGTATGCAGCTATGATATTCATTAAGAATGCACAATGACATAACTTGTCTTATTTTATTAGACATTAATTTTGTTGCCAATATTTGCCTATAATAGTGCTATACTGAATATCTGCACATATAAATCTTTGACCTCATCTCTCCTTTAGGATAGATTCCTAGAAATAAAATTGCCAAAGCATGTCCATTTCTATTTGGTATGAAATTATGAGTGAAACTAAACGACTTCACTATGATCACTATATCAGTCTTGTTATTTCTGAGGCTATTATATAGCAGATGTTATTACAGACAATAAATGATTTACACATTTTAACTCTTACATTACAGAGGAAAGCCATGGATTTTCTTTACAAAGTGATTTTTCAGCTTTATGATTGTCTCTCACTTAAAAAATGTCAAAGATATATTAATAAACACTCCACATTTCCTCCTAATAAGAACTTTTATTTGGCTTTATTTTGTTTACCTTATAAATTATTCTGACCAATTGTTCAGTCTGAAAAGCCCTGGCATTTTTCACTAATAGTCAATACCAATTTGAGTAACAAGATGACTGACTCTCTTACAATCAGATTAATTTGGAAAAGTTATTCCTTTCTTCCTTTGTAAAGCAATATGATACCTTTGAGCTGTAAAAGCATGAGATCATCAAATTCTAGACATTTGACTGTAAAATCAAGGCTTCCAGTGGGGAAGAGAGTCTATGGACAGCAAAGGTGAGAGAGAGGGTAGTGAACTGTGGGAGGACTATGGGTGCCTTGTGCTGGAAGCAATAGGGTAACATGCATCAGAAGCTGTATGATCCTATACTCTGATTCAATAATGTTGAAAAACAATGTAACTTCAATTAAGATAAGTGATTTTTTTAACCACAGATTTTCAGCAGAAATTTATAATACTCACCCTGTTTACTCTGCTCTCAAAAACGTCATGCCTCTTAACAGTTGTTTTATGTGCTATTCTGCATAAGACACTGGTGTGTATCAGAATATATCACATTAGAGATAATCTAACTTATTATATAAGTTTGGCATTATAGTGAAATTGAACATTTGCTGGAGATAGTTTTTTCTGTATGTATCGATAATAACCAAATATTTAGGTAGATTTTATTCACAGATAGAGGCAAAACATTGATCTTATATACTATTAAAATATAAAATCTTGTTAAATATCTTTGGGAAGAAATCATAGTTACTTTCATTCTCTAAACATTAGTTGCTTTTTACTTCTGGCCTATATCGTCTGTGACTAAAGAGAAATGTAAGGGAACTGAAAACTATCATATATAGCATTACATAAGTTTTCCATGATGATTATTCCTAACTTATTGTCATTTCAAACAAATCATTTGTTTAAAACTATTGTATTTTAATGAGTGGGGGAACAGTTGTTCTCCAGCTGGAGTAAATGTTGCTTTATTTTATCATGCAAAATATCAGTGTGAGAATAATTTGTTGGTACATATTTGACACCTAATTGTAAGATATTTATGTAGTATCTCACACATATTCCTATTTGGCTTTTGTAAAAGATTCTTGCATATTTTATGTAAATGTATTATTCCCTTGTTCTCAAAGACAGACAGCACATTCTGATTAAGTAAAACTCTATTATAGAGTAAATTCAGATTGGCTAATTTTATTTAAACTCAAAATTCCCCAGTTTTTCACCCTAAGTTCTCATGCTGAATGTAGCAGAATAATTTTCAATGAGTTTTACTAAACCACACTGACTAGAATTTATACAAAAAATACTTAAAAAGGAAATGTTCTTAGACTACACTTGTAGAAATTACAAGCCTTTATGTTTGCAAACATGCACATGAAAAATTTCCTTAAAATATTATTTATATTTTAAATCCAATATACATGTAAAATCTGATGATGGTAAATTAATGAAGTGACAAGTTAAATTTAAATGTAGTATATCAAAGCTCAACATTCAAAAATAGGTTTGAATTTCTAGTTCAACCTTGGCAACTTCTTATGCTCTTTATGTCTTAGTTCCCTTAATGCAAAATTATGTTAAAAGCAGCTATAATTTATATAAGCAGAATTGTAATGACAGCTAGTGACTGTTAATAAATATTGATGCCACTATATTAGTGGCAACTTATTTTGAAAAGTTACACAGTCATTGGTGAACATGTGTTGAAAACCTAATGCATGTAGAGTACCATGCAGACAGTAGCACTTCGCAAAGATAATTCGAAAATGAAGGAAAAAGACATACAGGAAGATTTCACTCATAGTTTAGATAAAGGGGGAAAACACAAAACAAACTCTGGAAATTTGATGCAGAATTGAGGCTCTCAGAGGGCGAAGTAATAGGGAGAAAAGCAGGGAATGGACCCACTGGACTATGGTCAGGATTACAGGTACATTGGTGGGGGGCTGTGGTATGATAACATACCTATAAGTACTAAACCATTTAAGTGTTGTAAAAATAGTGTTGTTTCAGTAAAAAAAAAGTTGTAATTTATATAAAGAAAATCTAGAGTATTTAATATTATGAAAGGGGGTAGGACAGAAGCATAGCACTATGGCAAAGAAAGTAAAAAAAATGACTGGAGTAATTGGCAGTGAAAAGAAAAAAGATCAAAGTTATATAAAATACGTGTATTATGAAAATTAATTTAAAAAGTGGAATTGCTAAGCACACTAACATGAAAAGAAGGAAAATGCAGTATTAGTATTTTGAATAAAAGTATTTGTTATAGGTACTGGCATATTTTGAGGGTTTGTATGTCATTGTAAGTGAAAAGAAAACTCAAATGAATCAAATTAGAGCCTATGCAAATTACATACCTAACATTTTCTCACCACACTCAAAGACCAGGCTTTTGGATTGATGTTAACAGGAAATGTGTTGGTTTGCTATAATTTCCCTACTCTCAATGGTTTGCTACCAGGAGAATAATTTTTACTTTATTTCTATAGGTTTAGGGTTTAAGATAGTATTTTCCATGGATGCATCAATAAGTTATACATAAATCTATGTTGGTAAACAGTGAAAACCCACTTAAATACACTTATCCCACATAATTCTTATCAGTATCCAGCAAAGGCACAATTATGCTTATCTTATTGTCAAGGAAACAAGCTTATCTTTTACCTGTACTCAACCATCCCACAGTTCATTCCTTGCAAAATACATGATCTCTGGTCTTACCTCTAAGAGTTTATCCTTTTCTTGTGAAATAGTACTGCCTTGATACAACCCAAAGGGAGATATTGAAGTGTAGAAGCTATAGGGCACTAAAAGCAATGGTGAAAGGGAAACAATGAAGGCCTTACAGACATGGTTGCTTTCACACAAATACACTGATTTAAAAAAAAACAAAACAAAACAAAAAACAAACAGATGCTGAGGAAGCATTTGTATTCAACCTCTAAGGAGAATGCTGAAACAAACAAAAATTGAAGCCAACAAAATACTTTTGTTATTATTCACATCCATAAAATAAAAGAGTAGGTTCCATTGTTAACTAGGAACAGTAAATTTGAATGAGCTCATTATTAGAAAGTTATTTGAAATTTGTGGGAAATGATATTTTAAAAAGTGCGAGTATAGGTATCTATTATTCATGTTCATTGGGTAGTACTGAATTGATTCATGCGTATAACCCTTTGTAGAATCAATGACATTTTATATCCAGAACAAGACTGTAGATAGTAATGACCAAAATGAGAAATGCACTTTCCATAAGATGAGTACTTTCCAAAAAATGCCTTTATTAGGAATAAATAGAAAGCCATGTAAAATTAAAATACTCTCAGTGTTTTCTCATTAGGTGCTCACTAGAGTACTCTCCTACTTTTCTTCACATTTTGAAGCATTTGCCCTTTAGTTTCAACGAGATTTCTAATCCATTAAACTTGAAGGATGCTTAAATGAGTGTAATGCAAAGGAGCAATTTCTAAAGAAATTAATCAAAGCTCTCACAAAATACCTTACTTAGTATTTTTTTTCACAACAAAAGAAAAGGCAAACAACAGCAGCCTGACCCAACAAAAATAATTCTTTAACAGCAGTTCAACTTAAAGAGGTTTTAACCTGCACTATTCCATGTGATACTCAAAGTAACTTCAAATTAATTGTTTGGTTTTTCTCCTTTAATCTATTTTTTAAAAAGATTTAATTAATTTATTTATTTTTAAAATAAACTACCATGTGTTCTTGAGACAAACCTCATTTTTTCATGAACAGGTTTTTTTTTTGTTTTTTTGTTTTTTTTTTTTTGCTGTTGTTAAATTACTATTATAACTTCTAGATACAGTTTATCAATAATTTTGTTAGGTTTTTTTTTTTACATTTGTGCTTCTTCTCAAGAGACAAGATTCAGTTATTTACCTTTCAGGCACCACTCTTTTTGGGTTTTGGTGTCCAAATTAAAGAGCTGCAAAAAGTAAATTTATGAATGACCTTCAATTTCTATAACCAGGAATGGTTGGTGGAAACATTAGCAATTGTTGACTGTTTCACATAATGAAGTACTGAAATAAGCAAGGTCAAGAATTTTCTGATAGAATGACTGGTGATGACTTGCAAGGTCTCATTAATGACTTAGGGTCACTTTAATTTTCAGCTTTTGATCCAACTTTGTCACATTATATTTTTCTGTGAATTTGATTAAAATGTCAATTTAATCTAAATCCAATCAACATATACTGGTTATATTGTTGGCTGGTTATATATACTTCTATCAGTTATATATACTTCTATTATTTGAGTGTCTACAATTTGATCTCCATTTGGAAATTTGGTAACTGGTAAGTTTTCTCTTGATTATTTAAATGAGATGTTTGCTAATTTGTTATTTTTCTTAAGAAGAATCAACATTTTTTAAAGTTTTTTTGCTGAATTATTCTTGTTCATCAATTTCATTACAGTCGAACAATACTTTTTTCTCTCCAGTATGAGTTGTATCTTAAAAGACTGGTTATAAAGAAACATGGTCCTTAGTGCTTTGTAGATTAAATACATTGATAAAAGTTCTCTGTATATTTTCTTTGAAATAAGGGTAGATTTGCTTTAAAACTCCTTTTATAAAAAATTCTTCGAAATCATCCATGTGCCTGAAAAGAATATGACTCTGCTGTTATTAAAAGCAGTGCTAAAAAACTAAATCACTACAACCTACAGTTTCATGAGTTTAAAATGTTGAAGCTTTATCATTATGAAATTACTCTCTTGTCTGATACTTTACTTTTTTTTTTGCTTTACTGTTATTCTCCTCAAATAGTAACATAATTAATTATATTTGTTTTCCTTCTAAAATATTATTTCTGATATATGTATCCATGTTTTTGATATTTATTTTTTAGCACAGTCTATTTAGAATTGCTAATGTCATATTTGGATTTAATACCTACCATACAGTCTTGTTTTTGAATTATCCTTCATGTTCCATGGTTTTCCATAGTTTTCTTCTACCTTAAATCTAATAATTTTTGTCTCATTCTGCTTTGCTATTTCAATATACCCTACCATTATAGCTGTTTATTAATCTTCACCATATGTAAGCAGAGTATAAAGCTTTACTATCCTCATTTGATGATCATGATTACCTGGGGGGAAGAGGGTGAATTACTACCCAATTCACTTATGGGGAAACAGGCTTAATTATCTAATAATGTGCCTGAGATCATAGGATAGTGGGGCCCCATATATACAGCCAATTGGCTTTAAAACCTTTGTCATTAATGCTATAGTAATTGTCAAAAAAGCCGTTTCTCTAGAAGGAAAATTAGATTTTCTATGGCATGTGAATTAATTATATTCTAAAGTGTTGCATTGTCTGTACATTGCAGTGGTGGACAAGTTTTATCTATCATCAAGTTTAAAATAAGTTGGTTAGACATAATCTTCTACTTGACTTGTTCCTTCTTCAGTGAACAAACTTGCAATTTTTTTTTCTTCAACACAGTGCTGGGTTCTCCTCTGGGAAAGGATGAATTTTTGAAAATTCTCTCTTGTGAGTGGATATCAGCCCAAAGTTAGTGCTCAGCATGATTCCCTTTCCTGAACCACCCCTGATCCATTCTCTTAGGGAGTGATCTAGACATGTGCTCAGTCTCCCCTACCTCAGGCTCACAGTCTCTGATCATTGCTGAATGCACGGATGAACAGCACTCTTTGAGGGTTCCTTGATTTATGACATCTCCCAGAAAACCCACTAAAGTGTCTTTGTTTATGAGTGGATGCTAATTTTGTTGTAAAAAAAGTTAAATGGGGGTTAAATGGAGAAATGCCTTGCTGTGATTCTGATATCATTTTCCAGAGCAGTCATTTTGATTCATCCATATCAGACTAATATCAGTCTGTGTAATCAACTTATTCTGCATATGAGTAGAAACAAACAAAAAAAATGGAGAGAATAAGAAACCTAAGCAATGTTAATTATTTCATATTAATGCTTTTGAGGTGTGATCTTTGAATTTGCTTTGACTGCCGAGACAGCAAAGAAAATGTAGAACCAATTCCACACCAGTGAAATTTGTTTAAATTTATTTTTTCTGATATGATTAAAAGACATTAATTGGTGATGAAAAGTTTGGCTAAAGAAAAGTGTAGTTAGCGCATAAGCAGAAAAAATAAGTCTTTCAGTACAAATGCTTTTTATATTATTTAAGTGATCTTTAATATTACATGCAATATTAAAGTAAATGAAAAAATTGGAAACTTATAATTTAGTTAATCTGTAGGTTTCTTAAAAAAGTTCATACATTAATATATAACTATTATATATAGACCTATCCTAGTATATGTGAAAGATAAAAAATATTCAATACATTTAACTACTTTAGTAGTTATATAGTTAAAATGTTAAGTTGCTAAATTTCACCAGAAAGGAATAGAAAATTAAAGAATGATTGGGAAGATTGACAACACAATCTTATTTATTATTGATTGTGTAATAACCATTTCAAATGGAATCAAGGAAATAAGTAAAAATCTAGTCTGGATTTTAATCTCTTCTTCGAGACCTAGTATTCTCTCATTAGGTTTTTTGGTATATATAATGAATTCAATACAGTAAGTTTTCAGTGCTGTAGGGTTTTTTTTTTTTTTTGTCTTCAAGATATCTGTTCTAAGACATTTTTTTTTTCAAAAGCATTACATAGGTAGTCAGAAATAGGCAGAATGAGGTACAGCTATAAACTAAATGTGTTCTTTTCTTCTCTCATTTTATCATTTTGAATATCTTGAGGGTTTTTTATTACAGATTCTTAATATTCTAAGCTTAAAAATGTATGTTTATATATAAACTTACTAAATATTTTTCTTTTAAAGAGCTTGTAGTTTTGTGACTAAAGCATATCTTTAATAAATTAGAGATAATGCCCAAACTACACCACCATAATTAAACAAAGCAATGTCTTGGAGTTTCTTATGTAAATTTGAAACATTTTTAAAGCACATAATCATTAAAACTCTTTTAGTAGATCACTTTTCAGTTAACTCACTTTCAAGTAGAGTTCCTCAGTTAATTTCATGACTCATGAAATCAAAACCATAATCAACATTATTGTGACCCAGGATTTCTCCATATTGTTACACGTGTCTCAGACATAAGATATACTAGGACAAAGTTTAGAAGAAAAAAATATAACTGGGTGGACAGTAAAGAGGAATTTGAGGTATATATATTTTTTATTTTCCCTCTACATCCACTTCCTCCTGCTTTCAACACTAGTAGTTCTACTGTGGTTCAACAGTGCTGTGAAAATGATATTTATGAGGATTGAGAGCTGATTTTGATGACTGCAAGCTATATGTATCAATCAAAACATCACTACCAAGTATGTGTATGCTACCTCTTTGTAACATTTCCTCCTTAAGATTTCTATACACAAAAAACTACAAAGGTTTTTATTATTATTATTATTACTATTATTATTATTAATTTTCTTCTGAAAGAGGGGGCTCCACTTACTTGGTGGCCACTTTCCTCAAGGCAACCAATATATGGCTCAATTGTTCTCTATTTCTCCTGCATGAACATGTACACCCACATTTTTCTGATGACCTTGTAGGTCTGCACAGTTCATAGCCAGCAAAGCACACATCTCCAGGAGCCTGTCCCATTCAAACCTGATGTGCTCAATGAGGTGCTTCTAACAGTGGTGTCTTGATTGCTCATCTTTTTCTTCATATTAGGGCTCCTGTTGAAGCCCAAACTCTAAGGGTAGTGCAGAACCATTCCAGAAACACTATGATGGCTGCAGTGGTGGAGAGCAGGAAAATCTCAAGTTTGAATTACAATAATGCTTCTCTCACACTTGTCCTAGTGTCTTTGAGTTTCTCTAGCCTTTCAACTCAGAATCAAATTTCTTTGTCCCAAATTAATCTTGGTGTAAAACTTTTACAAAAGGAATGACTAAGAAGTTTACATTATGTTACTATAAATCAAATTCTATTCAAATGAACTACATATTGTACAGTAGAAGAGGAAAGTCAGGTGTCCTGTTGAAAAAAAATATTTTTAAAGGAGTTTTCTCACCAAAAACACGAGTACTTGAGTGAGGAGATCACATCTGCTTTTTTTCTGCTGTGTGCTGAGTCCCTCAAATCCTTCTTCGTAAGCAACAAAGTGCTGCACGTGTCTCAATAATTATGTTCAAAATTAATCGGGTTCTGCATTGGAAAGTGGCTGTGTTGTGTAGGCAATGATATAATTAGCGCCTTTAACATAATCTAAATGGAAAATAAACCTTACAGTGATGTGCTGTATGCAGGGGGCCCTTCTGTCTCTGTACCTTTCTCAATTGAGCAGCTGGTTCTACTTCTTTGGATATAGTGTCCATTGTAAGCAGGGGTCATAACTTCACATGTGACCTACCTGTCTGATCTATGCATCTCCATCCCATCACCTGGTATGAATCTTCATTTCTTTATTTACATTTTGTAATTATACTTCAATTACATATTATGACTAGGAACACTTGTCTATTAAATCTGTCTACAAGAAATAACATTTTTTTTCATCCAAATTCTATATTCAAACATGGAGAAAGGAGTCTAGTGACTTCTATCTTCCTAACTGCAAAAGAGAATATTTTAGATTTCATTTTAGAAAGGAAGGAAGTTACAAATTACATTTCTTTAGCATTTTATCTATAATTTCATGCACTTGTCTAGGTGGCCTTGGATATTATAAATGTCTTTATTCTCATCAATTAATTGGAAAATCTTTCTCTAAATAAGTCCTGAATACAACATGTAAGAGAAACTTAAGGAGCACTACATTGATGCTTCCATCCTCTGCACTGTGTCATGCATAAGCAGAAAGTGGTGGGTTGAATTAAGTATGTGTGTACACATCGTTGGGTGTCATCATGTGTGTGCTAGACAGAAAGAGCGAGAAGCAAAAGATACAACTAGCTATACCCACATCTCCTGATAAGGACTAAAAATAGATTTACAAAAACTCTCTCAAAACCTTAAGACCAAAAAGGTCGGGCATGGTGGCTCATGCCTGTAAGCTTCAGCCTATTAAGTCGCTGGGGCTAGGGATCGCAGTTCGAGTTCCACTTGGGGCCCGAAGTGAGACCTAGTTCCAAAAAAATAGCTGGGTGTGGTGGGGTGCACCTGTAATCCCAGCTAGCTGGGAAGCTGAGGCTGGGGACTGCTTGAGACTGTGATACCCTGGGCAACAAGAGCCTGTGGCTCCATGGACAAAAATAACGAGAACTAGTCTCAAACAAACAAACAAACAAACAAACAAACAAAAACCTTAAGACCAAAAAAAGGGAAATTTAAGAGGTTTCTCAACCAAAGCTTTTCTTGGCAGCAACACTGACTTAATTTGAGTCTTGGCCTTATTTTCATATATCTCTAAAATGTATTTTCCAAATCACAGGACTAAGTTACGCTACACTGTTTCCAAATCTCCCCCCCCCCCTCCTCCTCCTTGTAATCAATTCTTTAGTTGCTCCATGTGAATGTGAACTGGGAAAAAAACTATTTGTCAGTTGTTTACAAACACAAAAACACAGTTCTTTTATAGGTAGCCCTGTTGCCTATGGAAACAATTTTATTAAAAAGCTTAAGAATCAAGGTTGTTGGCACCCCATCCAGAGGACAAAAAGGGCATGGGCATCCTTTCAATAAAAGAAATATTAAAAACCTACAGAAACTAGAGCTATAGTGGCATTTAAAAAACAATATACCTGTTATCAATAATCACATAGATGTATATATGTTCTCATATTATCCAGGTTATTTAAACAAATACAACAACATCATCATCATCATCATCATCATCATCATCATCATAATAACAGGCATGTATTATACTCACCATATGCCTGGCACTGACTATGATACTTTTTCACATATGAGTTAATTTACTCTTAATAACAAACCCTTAGGGTAGATCCACTATCATTCTTCTTTTGGACATCAACATGTTGAGGTAAAGTAGTTCAATAATTCATATATAGTCACAGAAATAGTGGTAGTGCGAGGACATGGACCTAAGAAATCAGGCTCCAGGGGGGCTATGTTCTAACCAATGACACTGTGATAGAATTTAGTTTCCCCAAATTGTCAGCATCAATATTTCATATACAAATTCTTTTGCCTTCCATGTAATATTGATGACACTTCTGCTGAAGAAGTGAGAGCTATGTTTCCTCTCTTCCCCCCTTAAATCTGAGCTGGGGTATGGAACTAATTTGGAAATAACACTATCCCTTTTATGCCTCCTAATAAACATTTTTCCTATAGGCAACAAGGCCACCTGGCATCTTTGTGTCTAAAAAGAACTAAGTAATTCAAGGCCAGGCCAGGTGAGAGAAAGTGATTCAGCTTACCTTGTTCCAATATGCAGTGAGGTAACCCAAGCTAACACATATGAATAAAGAGCTCCCAGCTCCTGAAACATCCCTACTATTCTAGTTCTACCAAAATGTGACTCTCCCCAAACTAAAGACCTGATTCACAACTGTTGAGTTCAGTCAACATGTGACTCTCCCCAAACTAAAGACCTGATTCAGAACTATCGAGTTCAGTGATTCCCGTGTGTGTATGTGTGTGTGCGTGCGTGCATATCTTTATATAAAAGCTATAATTTCTTCAGCAAGAGAGCACTCTGTATCCCTGCAATATATTCCTTTTTGTGAAAAAGATTCTACTTTGTGAATAGAGGCCTACAGAATACTATGAATAATCCCACTACAAGACCCCTACTAGACAATGATATTAAATCAACTGTCATGTTAGAGGGAGACTTGAAGAACAAATTAAATTCTCATTCAGTCACTCAAATAAAGCAACTGCTTGAATGCTCACCCAGTAGGCATCATCTCATCACTCAATGGACTTCTTATTTGAGAAGGAATATTACCACTAGCAACCTTATTTACTTTTTGATTTTAAACATGTAAATAAAGTAAAATGTGAAAGGAAGGGTTCAAAAATCATTAATAGTTTAGATCTATAATGATGATTCACCTTAAATATCTGAGTAAAACACTTTCTATGAGACAATCATACTGAGTCCCTAGTTTGTATGTATTTTTGCTAGAAAAACACAGAGTTGATACTAACACATTAATATGAACCTAAGGTACTCAACTGACTCCTAAAACTAAATAGAATATATGCTGTTTCTTTGCTATGCTAGACTATAAAACTGAAACTATGTTCAGAGTGCTAGATCTATCATCATTTAAAAAGTTTTTTTCTTTTCTTTTTTTAACTATAAATCATTATAATTAAATGAAACTGAACATCAGAGTTAGGCTTCTGAAGAAGTATTGACCAAAAGGGAAAATGTGATTTCTCTCAATGTCACGATCTATTTTCTCCTAAATGTAACTAAAATGCTACCAACAGTCATTGCCAGAGTCATATCTTTGGAGTGTGTGCTCATTACAGGCAAAACACTGAAAATAGATAAAGGAAAATGCATTCTTTGTGGGATATTTTTAGACTGGATGTGAATTATGGGCTCACTTTCTAAATTTCATTTAACATAACTAAAGGAAAAATAGGACAGACACTTAGTATTTGAATAGGTTAGAAATTACAGGAATGTAAAAAATATGTCCAGAATATCATTTCATACATTTTTAGCTGTTTTTATAAATTAAATTCTAATTTTCTTTCCCCCTTCGTTTGTTACAACTATCTATACTGAAGCAACATACAAATTCTTCTCCCATAAGAGAAATGAAGGGGATAAGTAGAAAATTAGATAACTTTAATTAAATTTGGCATAATACATAAGTCTAAAGAAATTTGTTAAAGGCAACATCTATTTCTTCATTTTTTAGGGTTGATGTGAAATTAATCTGTAATAAAATTTCCTGAATATAGGTTTCTTATTTAAGATGTAGGAAGTGGACTCCAGTGGAGAAAAAAGTTAAGCTGTCAAGAAGGGATGGTGTCACATTTAAGCATTTACTATATTTGCACAAGTCAAAAATGTACTAATATCAGACTAAGGTTTTGCAGTCCCTTCATGTAGATGGCAGCAGAGGAGGCATAATAAATCAATAGAACAAATTGTCAGACCAGTAATGTGACTTCTGTTGTTCTGCTTCTCATTAAATGCTGTGGCAATTGAAGAAAAGCTATTACTGCATCCAGAATTCTTAATGAGGGTTGCTACCAATTAGTTTACTGTCCAAGTATATGCTTTGACATTTGGTTGGCGAGGAACCTGAGCAACTTTTCATGCAAAAGGATATTATTACATATCAGCCTGAAAAGCTTAGTTATTCTAATGTGCAAGCCAGTTAATGTAATAGGTATCTGCAAAATATCTTAAGAAAACATTGACCTTCATACTTCTACTTACTTCTGAGCTGATGTCAAATCAATAATGAAATGTATAGCCAATGTTTTATTGATATCTGAACTAATGTGGTTTGCAAATTTTTTTTATTAAGCTTTGTAACCAGTGTCAGCTTAAACTAACGTGCCCAGAAAATGTCATCTCCAAAAACTGTCTGACACGTGATGGAGCTTCTTTGACACATTCTCCTCCAGACTCTGTTCTATCTGATACACTCTTTCTTTTCCCAATCACTTGAAGGCTATGAATAAATACTGTAACAACTGTTACAGTGCAACTAAAATTTTAACTGCATAAATCAAAGGGGAAGCCTGGCACATTGGTCACTGAATATTTTTAGCTTTATCATTGTAAAGAAAGATTCATAAGGTAAAAGCAACTTTTATAAGAGAGGAAAAAAATCAAGAGCTGTGTCAGAAAATCTCAAGAAAATCTGTAGTGAAAATAATACTAATATTCATAATCATAAAAGATGTTTAGGCAGATTATTAGATACTGATTATTGCAAATTTAGAAATAATATGGATAAATAGTACTGCTTAGGGACAAAGCCTTCGACAACAGTTAGTGTCTGAGAATTCAACACAAAAGATTACCTCTTATAAATTAAGTAAAAATTGATTTTTTTGAGTAAAAATAATGCATTACAATCTAGAGAGCTATGGATAAAGACTCTTTTGGGGATAAAGAGGTAAGGGTATCTAGAGCCAACGTATTTCTTGATACCTCAGCATCAGTATCATTTGCTTAATTTAGTTCTTTCCTACTTGGATGTTGTATTTATTCCACCCATAAACACATTTGGCATTTTTCTCACACCTTTCATATTTCTATCAATTCAGATAGCTAAATGTCACAGAATCACCACTTTCCACTCCTTTGAAATTTATATTCGGCCCATGATGAAATATGAATTTTCTCATGTACAACTTAGGCTACATTTCTTATTCTATTTCCAATATCACTGAATTAATATCCTTCCAGTTCCTAGATCAAAATGTCTATAACACAGGTTTCATGGAGAAAACAGTTCTGTCCTTTATTATTCTGAAAAGTCAACAATGTTCTTTTCTTCCTGTCATAGAATATGAAGTAATTTTTGCACCTTTCATGATTTCATATAAATTATCTTTTCATTCTATTATAATATTGCTAGATATCATAATAATGCTGGAAAAGTTGTCTTTATAGCTGCACTGTTTTCACTTGTTTTGTTTTAAGCAACTTTTTATGCCAAAGTAAATTTTCATTTACTTATTTTTTCCCTATAAAAAGGAAACTGTATGTTGTTCCAACCGATGTACATACACCAAAAGAAAAACCTAAATTTAATAAAGCAAGAGAAAAAAAATAAAATGTGTGAATGACAATCTGAATGTTTTCTTCACATTCCTATGATCTGTAATCACATTTGCAATCCCCCAAAGTCTTATTTTCTCTCTGGTTACAATAACAGTTAAATTATTTTTTAGTTTAGTTTTTATTTATTTATTTATTTAAATGTTTTTCTTAAATTGTTGCAGTCCCCATAGTTCTCCTATCATCATATCACACTTGAACTATCACCATATTTACACAGATATTCACAGTATCTTTTATAAAATTAAGACTACAAATAGCAATAATACAATGAAATTACTAATTTGGAGAATAGTAAATACATCTGTGGTTAAGTGTCTACCAAAAAAAAAAAAAAAAAAAAAAAGAAAAACCCATAGCTTTAGAATTGAGATGAGCATTTATATTTTTCTTATATATCTATTATTGTTCTTGGAATATGTTTCACATTTCTATGCATATAGTCATATATTTTCTCATGTTATGATCATATTTGAAAACGTCGTATTTAGGACATACTTGAAAAATTTCATTGTTGGATCTTGAGAGTTCCTCAAAATCTAATAAAACTTGTAATCAATAGGATTAATACCTCTCCAATAAAAGTTTTTGAGTTTCTTGAAAAATATCATGTGTTCATATAAATATGGTTGGAGTGATTATACTTAAAATTAAAAGGTAATGGAAAAGAAAACGAGAGATGCATTAATTACAAGAAAACAAAATTCTAAACCAAACAGAGCACTTAGAATGGAAGTTCCATTCTAAGGTATTTTGAGAATAGCTGAAATAAAGGACGGCAAAGGTAACTCAAAATGAGAAAGTTACAGTTAAAGTAATGAGGCATATACTACCCAAAAGAAAGACTAATTCTCTCATTATGTGATAATATTGTGCTTCAAAGTATTCTCTCTCATATTATTAAAGTCTACTGGCCACCAGAACCAAACCATATTCAAACAAAACTCAATTTATTAGCTTGTTGCTGCTTATTGTGGGCAGATCACTGAACTAAAAGAAATTGGTGAAAATTTGTGTATTTACAGAATTGCTGGGATTACACGAGTTTGTGAGAAGTTACTGTTTTCTGTAATTTGGGGGTTTAGTAGTTCTGAATAAGCTGATAGAAAAAAGTTTGATCTAGGTTGTCTAGCAAATCCTTACTTGGTATTTTATCTACTTTTGCAAATTACAGTATAGTCTTGTAAAGTATGGTTATCATGTGAATTCTCAGACCCGTTTGTCACCTAGCTTTTTACTTTCTCACTGTCGATATAATCAAATCACATGGAGGATAAATAGAATAAACTCATGTGTGGAATGAACAAAATAGCAACTAATTATAACAATACAGACTGCTTTTTTCCATCTTGGGGATCTCCCAGTTCATACAGTTGGTACTACTGCATATTAGTCACTACTCCCCATTTTACCTCTTTTCCTTTCATCCTACTACTACTGTACATCTGTTGGATGATGTACAGTATCCATTCCTATCCCCATGTCAGTACAAGAATTCAGTTCTGGGTTTGGCCTGGCTGAATCACAGCAAGATTAATGAAAGAAAACACTGAATGTTTATTCTTTTATATAGACAGGCCAAAAAATTAAACTAGCTGATCTTTAAATGCCACTCAAATGAGAATTTCTATGATTCCTTGTAGACTGTGGCAAAAATATGCCAATGAATGAAAGAGTTGTTTGCTTATTCAATGAAAATCATAACTTTGTGTTATTGTTACATTTTATAATATATAACAATCCACCATGATATAAATTATAATAAGTGGTTACAACCCAGTCACAGGTTTGAGTAAATAAACACTATTAAAAATTGTATATATGATGCTAATATGATTTAGCATAATTTCATGAACATTTTTAAACAATAACTCCATTACAAAGTGATGAGCACATTTCTTGAGAATTACATTTAACAGTGAAGAAATTAGCATTGCAGATGATGGTATTCAAGTCAAAAAGAAAAGTACTTATTTTGAAAAATAAAAATCACTTCTCTATATTTTTATAACTGTGCAGAAGTCCAGAGATATGCCAGTAAACCTAATCCTTCTTTATTTAATTCTTCATTCATTATTTGTGTTGTCAAAAATGTCACATTAACTGCATTACATACAATAAAAGAATAGCATATAAAAAATAACTCAGTATTCTAAATATCCACTCATGCAAAGACTTTACTTTGTGTTATAGGGAACATAATAAACACTTCTTCCTGAAACAAAAAGTGAAATAAGTTAGGTTTGAAAAATAGGATTCCATGTTTTCAGATAATCTGTTTAAGAAATACATTTCTTGTAGGGGGAGATTTTCAGTTCATGCAAACTTTGTCTATTTTTGCCAACAATTGTGGCTTTGAGTATTTATTAGTTATTAGCCATATTAGTAGTAAGTCAAAGCTGTGGTTTTGTTCAAAATGCCCTGAAAGCTCACCCTACTAACCTTTACATAGACTTACAAGTCACTGGTGCATAATAAGTATAGCCTCCACTTAATGAAGCTGGAGCTTTATATTTTTAACACTCATTTGGAAAACCAATTAACTCTGGCTCTATTGAACAAATTGAACAGGAAATAAATCAAGTGTTAAAACATTGGTGACGAGCCAGACTTTCTGTAATTAGGGTGCTGATATGCCCAAGGCTGTCTGTGAAATTCTGTATTTTGATTGACAACATCCACAGATTAAAGGCATTATTGCTATTACTTTAAAATATTGTCCCTCTCCTGGATCTCTAAATTCAAAGACATGAATCCCAGGGAAAGTTACTACAAGAGCCACGCAATTTACAATAATAATTTCACTTACTATTTCATATTCATCTTGCCAAGATAATATCAATTGTAATAAATAAAAGGCAATTCTATTGTTCCTCACATAAGTTCCAATTCAGAAAAGTCATTTTGCTGACTGTTTAAAAAAAGCTTCTCCACTGCCATAATCAGACTACTAGGCAGAAAAAAATGTTGAAGTAAAAGAAAGAAATAGAAGGCAACTGAAAGATCGGGGGAGGGGGAAAATAAGAAAAAGAGATGTTAGGTACACTTAGGATTCATTGAACTTTGGCATAATCTAAGATAGCGAGAAGAAGAATTAACTGAAAAGGGAAGTAGAGCTCCAATAGTCACAAATTGGAGATGTGTACTCTTCATAATCTCCAAGAGGCTGAGGAACTAGTTAGTATTCAGTATAAGTCCCATCTCTAGACAGATGTGCCTGACCTGGGCACAGGCACAGTGGATTCATGTGATCTGATTGAGATCTGCATACAATGCACATCAAATGTATGCCTTGTTTTAATGCTGTTCTAGGTTCACCAGACAATTCTGAGACTGGACAATGGAACTGATGTGGAAGTCATTGGAAATGTGTCTGTACGGTTTATAAAAACTGAGTATTTTATAATATCTATTTTTTTCTGTGAGTTTAGTTACCTTAACTATTCCTTCAGAACTTACTAAATTTATAAAATAGTAAAATTGGGTTGTTGATTTGTACAGTTGACAAAATAAGCATAAAAGACTACATCGTATAATCTTGTCATCCGCTACCAATGTTTTTCCTTGATTATTTCAGCAATTATTTTCTAGTATAATGTGCTGGTCTGATTACAGATCAAAGACAACACAAAAGTCACTGTAAGTGACATTTCTAAATCTCAAAGATCTGGGAAATCTTTAACAACCTCAGGAATAAATTTAGTATCTGATTTAATGAGACAGTTCCTCTTCTTTCTGATTTTTCCCAATACCTTTTTCCTTTAAGACTCCTCATTTCAACTGTAATGCATGCTCACTTAGCCTTTGTACTAACTCTTTTGTAAGGCATGTGGTACTCAATTTGTAAAAAAAACAAAAAAAAAAAAATGATTTCATTCATACAAATAATGTTAGGGAAACGAAAGTGATTGAGTCCAGTAAAGGGAATATGATAATAAGGGACTGAGGAGAGTTTTTCCATTCAATTTAAATAGATAATTTAAATGAAAAATTTTATATATTACTTTATTTTCTTCAAAATATTACCTAATGCAATGTAACTTTAAGAACATTGTATTGTTTTGCCCCTAGTGTGACTGTCTTATCTTAATTTGCCCCTAGAGTGATTTTTTTCTTCTTTCTCTTCTTCTTGAGAGATATTAAAAATTCTGTATTTTATATGTCTCTTTTTTGACCAACTTTTTATATGGTAGAGGGTTATCCTTAAATAATGTTAACATTTTCAACATTTTTTGTTTCATATAATTTTATTAGTAGGTCTAATTTGAAGTCAGTTTCCAACTAAAAAATCAGTAAGAATGAAATTGTTTTGATAATCACAAAATTTGTAATTACAGGTATTTGATGACAGATGGGGTATCATGTCAAACTCGGAATCCATATAATTTAAATCACAAAAAAGTGTGGCCATGATCAGGTTACAGAACTTCTCTTAATCTTTTAGCCCTACATGTAAAAGGAATTACATATAACTTTTCCCCCAAGGTTTTTTCGAGAAATGAATGAAGCAATAAGTTGGTTTAAAAAAAAATACTGTTTCTTGTTCTATTGACTAATAATCGAGGCCACTGCATCTCCTGAGAATGAGAGCCACAAAACTCCTTGCTATTCTAAATAGCAAGTAAATTTAACTCCTGCTTTTGGAAATTATATTCAGAGTTAGAGGAAACAAAGTTTTCACTCCCCAAGAAATTGAATAAAGAAACCCAGGAAAATAAATGAATAAACATGACAATTACTAAAGTTAAGAGACATGAGGAAAGTAAGCATGCTGATAAAGATACCTATTAGGAAGTGACTTCTGAGACCCACTGAGAAGGAAGAACTATGGAAGAAAATCTAGGAATGACCAGCCCTCATAAATCTGAATTTTGAACAAATATGAGCTTTTCAAGAAAGAGAAAAAACATCCCCCTAAATCCTGTGAAATTCATTCTATTTCATCATTTATTTTCAGACAAGGCACAGGAGGTTCATTAACTTGCCCAAGCTAGGAAGAGGTTAAAGAAAGTAAATGCAAGACTAGACAATCTGTTTCCAGAAACTTGCTTTCAATACACATACAAGTAATTGGCTGAGCAAGCAAGGGAATTAATGAAGATGGGCTAGGAAAGGTAACAATAGCCTTGGTTTGCTGTGAATGGAGATTGCTGTTTTGGGTGTTAGTTTTTTTTTAATGCAATGGAAGACCTTTAAGAATTATATCTGTTGAGGGATATTTGATTTATATTTGAGAAAGATGATGCCGGCTGTTGTGAAATAATGGATTATGGGAGGAGGTTAGTAGTGAAAAAATCATTAGAAGGTTTTCAAGGAATTCTAGCTGAGAAATGATGGTGGATCAGACATAGTCACACTGTGGACAAGAAGGTTTGGAATGTGGTTTCCTCAGTCTAATCAACAAAATTTTATGACGGTTTGATGGGAGATGTGAAAAATAGGAAACAGAGGATGACTTGGGCAATGAGTAAATGGAGCAACGTCAGAGAGGATGGAGAACACTGGAGATGGTACTGCATTGACAGTCTGAGATTATACAACAGAAATTCAGTCTAAGCTATTTTAAGCAGGAAGTTAGATTACCAAATATATATATATATTTATATATTATTATAATATATTATATATATATATATCTTGGGGGGGCTTAATTCTAGAAAATCAATTTAGGTTTGCTGAAAGATAAGCTATTTATCAGGTCAAATCAATCCATGCTTCCTATCAAGAACAATTTTTGCCTTTAGGGAGTGAATGCCAGTCATATTTGTATTTGTAATTGCTTTGACAGAAATTTGTGTCACAAACTCATAACAAACTATTTATGCAGAAGGGATCTCATTTCTTATGACTCCTTCTGTGCATGTGAAACACACTTAATAAAACTAATCACTTTGGCTGTGGTTGTTGATTACAATTTTTTGGAGCTAAATTAAATGGCAGTAAACACTAGATAACTGGGGAGCAAAATGCTACCTAGACAGTCATGTTTGTCTATGATCCTTTCCTCTTGTGTTTGTAGTAACAACTCTGATGTAAATGAAAAATTCCTAATGCTTAAGAAGAATTTTATTCACAAATTAGGAAATCCAAATGGACTATTTTAGCTAATTCAGTCTGGATTTAAACCTAAACTTATTATTTCCTTTCCTTTGGTTTCCTAAGGTTAAGTAATATTAAAAACCTCTATATTTCCTTAACAATTAAACAGATTCACCCCCTGTAACGCAATCATTTCCATCCTGGAATATTTAGTTTTCAATTTTCTGCTACTTCAGAGATTTAAAAAGATGTAGTTCTCCATTAGATCTACTGAAGTGTTATTTAAACAATATAAAAACCTAGATTGCATCATGCACTCTTAAATCAGAAAGCTTAGATTTACAGTATGATGCTTTACTAAATTCCCAAAGTGATTCTCATTTTTTGCTAACATTTGAGAATTCCTTTATCTAATAAATAAAATGTGTCTTTTTGTATTATGTCATTAATGAACATGGGATATGACTGAGGACTCAACCTATCTCATTTAAAAAAAATTCAGTAGCCAGGCTACTTGGGAAGCTGAGGCTGGGAATTGCTTGAGTCTGTGGTACCCTGGGCAACGAGAGCCTGCGGTTCCACGGGCAAAAACAGCGAGACCTAGTCTCAAAGCCTGAACTCAGAGAAATTTACTGACCAACACTGGCTGGGGGCAAGACCCCCAAAGCCAGACACCAGAGCCATAAGGAAAAGCAGCAAAGCAATGGAGATGGGATTGGATTGGAGGGGATGGCCTGCAGTAAGAAAACATGGACAGATCACAAACGAATATAACCTGGCCACCCAATGCAAACTTAAGACTGAAAATCTAACAGCAAGGTTCACCTGGACCCAATAACGCAGTCCCTTATCTAGAGAAAAGACTAACATAGGAAAGAGACTAATAGACTCAGCACAGCTAATAAACAACAAAGAGTGGGGTGTGAGAGAATGGAGGGAGCACCGGAGGGAGGAGGGAAGGGGAAAAATTTTATAACAGAGAGGTTGTAACCCAAAGAACAAAATAAAATTGTTTATATTAAATAAATAAATAAATAAATAAAATTTAAAATAAATAAAAATTTTTCAGTGCTAATGCACAGGTATTGATAGGGTGTGCTCCCTCTCTCATTGTCTCTTGTTTAAGATTGTAGATTTTAAGGACAGGTAATGTTAAAATGGGGGAATGACCTTAGCTGGAATTTCTCTTCAGGGGGATGCAGGGGGAAGAAAGAAGTGAAATAGTTTAGGTGAAACAGATTTTCTGGAAGGCGGGAAATTAGGATATATAAAGGGTGTGTAAACAAAGAGAAGAATGAGGGGATGCAGATTTGAATATGGAGACTGGATAGAGAGAGAGGTTTAGTGGAGGAGAGATGGGAATCGGCTATCTTGTAAAGATGTGAGCTATGTGAGCTTGGCCATGTGGCCACCGAGGGCCTGTAACAACCCTCGGCTGGCCCAGGCTGGCAGCATGTGTGCTGAAAGCAGTTAAGGAGTTTGCAGATTTGAACTTCGTGTTAAAGTTTGCTTTGCTGAGTTTAATTTGTGTCTAAAAGAGGCCGTGCAAAAGTTAGGCCTGAGAAGAAAGTGAACTTTGCTGGTTTGGCACCGTGGAGTTTTTGCTACCTGAAGGTGACAAGGAGAAGACAGCGTGGAAGATAACGAGGAACATTTAAAGGAACAAGTCTTTAAGCGTCTGGAGATGGACTCTGTCTAGACATTGGTGAGACGATTAGGACTGAGAGACTGAAGATTTTGGGGCAATCTGGGAAAGGACTTTGGACAATACTGAGAAAGGGTTTGGACAATGTTGAAGTATTCTGAGTCTTGCATGTTTCTTTTGTAGTTAATAGGATAATTAAAAATCACTTTGTTAAAAATAAATTAGTCTGCACTGCACTGATTGTCTTGCATTGGCTTGGTATTTTGGTTGAGAAGGCTGGGGATGGT
>PVHY01012756.1:0-43396 GCA_004024945.1 Uropsilus gracilis | reverse complement strand
CCCCCCCGCAGCACTCCCCCCTCCAAACCCGGCTGCCCCTCCCGGCCCCCGCGCCGTACCCCCGCGATAACGGGGCGCCCGTTCCGCGCGGTCACCTGCATCCCGCCGCCACCGTCGGCCGCCGCCTCCTCGGTGCGCGGCCGCTTGCTCAGGCCGGGCTCGGCTCCGTCTCCTCCCCCTCCGGGCACCGGCAGCTCCAGCTCCGACTCCCGCTTCATCCCCCGGGCAGCGGCGCCGGGCCCGAGCTGCGGCGGCTGCTGCGGCTGGGCGCCTTCCGCCATCCGCCCGCGCCCCCCTCGCCTCCGGGAGCCGGGCGACCCGCGACAGGCCACCTCCCCCTGGGCCTCGGCCCCGACTGTCGCGACAGGCGGGCGCGCGCCTGCCCCCGCCCCCGCCTGCGTGCGTGCGTGCGCGGGCCCGGCGCCCCTCGGTGGCGGGTGCTGGCCGCGGGTCTCCGGTCGAGTCCGCGGCGCGGGGCCGCCGGCGGGTCGCACGGCACTGGCTCGCGCCCTCACGCTCACACGCGACCTCCGGCCCGGCCCAGCGCGCCCCGCCGCTCGCACTCACGGAGTAGCCCGCCGGCCCGCGCTCGCCCCCTCACAAACTGGCCCTCACCGCACGCCGGGCCGAGGGAGGAAGGGGGCGGTCCGGCGGCCGGGGTGTGGGGAGGGGTGTTTATTTGGGGGGAGGTGGGGCTCGAGGCCGGAACGAGCTGACTGGCCGGGAGCCTCCGACCCGCCACTGTGGCAGCACCGGGAAGGCGGGGAGAGAAAGCAGGAGGGAGGGACCGGGATCTAGGACTCCGGCCCGCGCGGGAGGCGGTGGCGAGGGGGGCGGCGGCCGAGTTCGCGGAGGGGGCGGGGCCAAGGCCCCTCGGCCGTCTCCGCTGCTCCGCTCCTGGCGCCCGAGGGAAGCCGGGAAGAGATCGGGGCCGTTCGGGAATCTCCGGCCCGGGGCGAGAGCTGGTCTGGGCGGCCTGGCGCCGCGGGAGCGCCAGCCGGCGCGGAGGGGCGTGGCCTGCCGTCTCTGGGGGCGGGGCCTCGGGGCGGGCGGGGCCGGAGGGTTGCTGCTAGTCCGCCCAGCTGGACCGGCTGGGGAGTTGTGACCCGAGTTCACCTATCTGGCCGCGTGGGTTCCAGACGAGGGAAGGGGCACTCTAGGACCGGGCTTTTGGTTTGCTTCCTCTCCCAATAAAGAATGGAGAGCTCTAGTTGGAAGGGGTAGGCAGGATACTACTCTGCTGTGCCGAGTTGTGGAGACTTTTACTGCAGTCAAAGTTGTTATTATCACATTCCTTATCATCTTAATAATACCTGGTTGTGAGACCTTTATGGTCTGCACAATGCGTTCACAGACACATTTTGAAACTGATGGGGTAGGCAGAGTAGATCCCATTATTTCGAATTGATTGATGATGAACCTGAAACTTGGTCAAGTCAGCCACTGAAAAGTCTCAGATCCAGACCTTGGAAAACGAAATCATACTATCTTTCCGTACGCCTTGCTATAACTCTTACCGACTTCGTGCAATCAGAGATTTTTGTGCCATAGCGTTTCTTTATGGTTTGTGATGACCACAAGGGCACCTACTCTCTCTGGGATACAATTATGTGTGAAAAAACTGGATTCTACTAGATAGTTTCATTAGTCACATCATCTCTTTGGACCCCTGCTTTTCATTTGTAAAATGAATAAATGGTGTACCTCAGTTCGAAAATAGGAGTGATTTTACTCCTCCCCTTTACCCCAGAACATTTCGGAAAGTCTAGAGGTATTTTTGGTTGTTACAACTTTGGTTGTTACAGCTGCTGGCTCTCTAGCAGATAGAGGCCAGGAATGTCGTTCAGCGTCTTATCATGAACGGGACAGTCTCCGCATCAGTTAACCAGTCCCTAAAGCCAATAACACTAAGGTTGAGAAATCCTGGCTTAGATGATTTCTAAAGTCATTTTTGGAACTATGATTTGTCCTTTGACCTGGCTAGTGCTGGGACAATAGAATGTTAAAGATCCCACTTTTGGAGTTAGACCAACTGAAGTCTGAATCCAGGCTTTGCCACCTATTGCCCATGTGATGCTGGACCCCTGATGACTTAAGAATTTCTATGTAGAAAGGGTTTAGCACTTGCACACGGGAGGGCTGGAGGATTCACTGAGGTTAAGCATTTACCTAAGATCTGTTATAAATCAATAGAAATTGCCAGGTTTTTTTTTTTGATGAAAATTTATTGATTTGCCATTTATCGAACTATAATTTGGGGAGTACAACTTTACGTCTCAACATATGTACATGCTTCACTCACCCTTCTCCAAAACTCCAGTGCCAATAAGTGCTCACATTCCTTCCTCATCCCCTGCTCCCTTCTACCTCCCCACTGGTAACCACTACATTTTTCAGAATCTAAATTTATTTTTGTTGTGTTTTACCAGCTTGTTTTCATTGGTTGTTTATATTCTGCAAATGAATGAAAACAGTTGGTAATTGTCTTTCACTTTCTGATTTATTGCACTTGGCATAGTCACCGTAAGGTTCTTCCAGTTTGCCCCAAAAGACACTATTTCATCATTTTTAATAGCTGGGTAATATTCCATTGAGTTCATAGCTCTCAAATTCTTTGTCCAGTCATGTGTTGATGGGCGTGTAGTCTGATTCGTCTGGCTGTTATAAATCATGCTGTAAACAGCCAAGTTGTAGCTCTGCCTTGCCAGGCATGATGCCTAGTAAAAGCTACTTCTATTCTTGATGCCTCAGTTTCTACCTCTGAAAATTAAAATAATAGCATGTGCCTGAAAGAATTATTGTGTAGGTTAAATGAATTAACATACATGAAAAGCTCCAAAAAGGCTGGCCTATGGTGACTACCTAAAAAATGTTAGCTATACATTCAGAGTTTAAAAGAGAGTAAAAACAAATGTTTATTGTCAAGATCAAAGACTGTTATTATCATCATTATAGGGTCTTTTAAATTACATAAAGAGACTCAGATGGACCACTAAAGATGAAGATGAACAGAGCAAGATCCCCAGGTCACTTGGTATAACCATCTTTTTGGGTAAATAATTTATTTTCCCTGAGCCTCACAGCAACACAAGTCCAATGCCAGGGGACAATCTTCCTGTCAGGCCCCTGCAGTGTTCTGCATCTTAAGAGACAGGGGGGGAATGGACATTCCTTGTCTGTTAGATGACAATAATAGTCACAGTGTGTTCTAAGGATTCAATAAGATGAAGCACTTAGCATAGCACCTAACACAGAGTGACTGATAAAGTGGTAAACATTTGTCATCTAATTTGTTTAGTGATAATAAGCTACTAAGCATCCAAGAGGCTGGAAGGAAAGGCCCCCACTTTGCCTGTTCATAATGACTGGACTTTGGGCCATTAAGTTGGGAGAGCAAGTGCCTGCTAACTGTTCCCATGCTGATTTAGGCAGCCCCCACCTAAGTCAGTGGGTCCAGTTGGCAAAGCCCCTAGCACACAGGGCTTAAAACTATCCAATCAAGTACTATGGCTTTGAAGAAATATCAGAATATTTCCTGGTGGCCTATGGAACAAAAACTATTATTTTTAACCTTGGGATATCGGTAGTCAGTTTTCTGAGGATTTTATTTTTCCAACCAATACCTTAGGCATTCTCTTCTTCTTGCTACCAGTCTTGTCAAGCTGCTGGAATCTAAATGATACTGGATCCTTCCTGTGCTGCTCGGTGATCCAGCAAGAAATAAGCTTTGGGGCCAGAGCTGCTTGTGACTTAACTTATTGTTATTCAAGTAGCACTTGTCCCTAAGAAATAGAGCGGATGTGGTATAGGAATGTTTGAATGACCAGGCAGTACAAAGAGAAATTGGACCCTGCCCTGTAAACAAGCATTAAGCATTTAGGGAGAGAGAATAGGAAGCTATAAATAGTAGAAGAGGCCAATGGCACCCATGGTGGCATAAAGACCATGTCTTTTTGTCTGTCTTATGTCTTATGTCTGTCTGCAGCAACCAGTTTAGGAACAGTGGTGATAAAATATGACAGAGGAAGAGAACAGTTAAAGAATATTTCTCTAGAAAGAATTTTTAGCCGCAGAAACTCCTGCTAAAGTTCTAACATTTATTAGTTCACCCATTCAATAAATTATGGGCAACACTCTGTGATACCAAGATAAATAAAATATATTCCTGGTAGCGAAGAGCTCACCAGCAGGAGAAGACAAGGTGAACCAGTGAAAAGACAATTGTTAAAAATCAAGATAAGAAGGTCTTCACTCAGAGGCGTCAAGAACACGAACTCTGGGGCCAAGCAGACATCTTAGGTGTGTGATTTGTAACCGTGGACAATATCCTTAGCATCTCCAAGAGTCAGCTTCTTTATTTGTGTGACAAGCACTGTTAGTTCCCAACCCAATATACATTCACCCCTTCTTTCTTACAAGCTGAAACCCTATTATGTTCAGGGCAGAAATTTACTCAACTTAAAAAAAAAAATCCCAGTCTCCCTGGCAGGTAAGGGTGTTCCATGATACATACACAGAGAGATGCAGATGGGAACTAACAACATGAAACCACTCTTTGCCCTTCATCCTTTGCCCTTTGCCTTTACCCCTGCTTGGAACACAGAGTGGAAAAAAACAGACGACTCATCTGCTTACTGACAAAATTCCATGCAAAGAATGGCCTTGCTAAGCTACCTGCCAGCTCCTGCACATCTACCTATAATTTATTGTCATTAAAAAAAAGTTCCCATTTGGTTAAGCCACTGTGGACATGTTTCTACATGCTGCCAAACTCTACTTCTACCTGATACAATCTGTAAGCTGAGGATAATAATAGTATCTCCCCCTGGGGTTCTTGGAGCATTAAATAATGCATGTAAAATGCTGAGCATGACACCTGGTTCACAGACACAATAAATGGCAGACCTTTTTACTACTATTACTCTTATTATCCTTATGAAGATGATAATTACGTGTCCAGAGCTACAGGAGCCTACAGGAAGCTGTAACTCCCCTGCCTGCCTGGGGGAGATAGGAGCGACTTTATGGAGAAAGTTGTGTTTGATCTGGGATAGAAGACTTCCCCAGGATATGGTTTCCGATAGAAAGTGAGCAAATTCTTGTATGTCTGCAAGACTTCAGGAGGCATCCAGCACAGTTTACCAGGAGAAACTAAGATAAGGAGGAAATAGTTCTGGGTTAGGGCTAGTGTCAGTGCCAGCTGTGGTCCTCAGGCTGAGATGAGGGTGTCAGGTAAGGGTACCTAGTCACAAGACTATTGTAGGCCCCTGAGAGATAATAGATCTTATGAAAGATCTATTCAGACACCAGTTATTGTTAACCAAGTATACTGGTTACCGACAGCTACCAGACAGGCTGGTGGTATAAATCTCCGTATTTATAAGCTCTTTGAGAACACAAGCGTTTTTAATTCTTTACATTATTCCTGTTCCCCAGCACTGAGCACAGAACTTGGAACAAAACTATGTGGCTCCTCCAACAATCCCAAACATATTCCAGAACACAGCCCTAGACCTCGCATCACCTTGCGGGAACAAACACCTGGAGCAGAGCAGACAATCTTAGACTGTGTCTCAACCACCACTCTTCAAAATAAAGACAGGGTGCCCAGGGCCTGAGTCCTTCCCTAAATTTATCATGTCTCTAATCAGGGAGAAGAGAGTAGATATAAATAGAAGAAAGCATTTTCTACTCCAAAGCTTTCTCTTCCCAGAGAGAAGAGGCGAGAATACCCTTGATAATTTCTCAGGCCAGAAAAAGGGGAAAGAGACTCCTTGCTATGTGGCTGGGTGATTGGGAGCAGATATAGAGCCTAATGAGAAACTGAGTTCAGCAGAGAGGAACGTGTGATGTTGAAGCCTCATTAGGACTGTGAAACCAGCCTTTGGGACACAAACCTTGCTATTGACTTTGACCTCACTTCTCTACCTCCCTCTGCTCGTGGCATTATTGAACCTGGGTTTTTCCTATAGGCCAGAACCTCGCCAACCCTGCTGCCCTTCACATAATGTGTTTGTCTGGTTTCTATTTCTGTAGTTTGATGAAGGATGATAGCAGGGTATTGAGTTGTTGTTTTTCATTTAGTGCTGTCACCGCCCTCCCCTTGCCTGCTCCTCCCCATCCCATTCCCAAGCCGGGTTTTCATTGTCTGCGGTGTGCCTCTTCCTAGGTTTTTTATTGCTTCCTTGGAGAGTGGAGGAGGGCCTTTTCTTTACTTTTCCAGACCCCGGTATACATAACCTCACGTATCCATCCATCCATTTTGGTGTTTGAGGTTGAAAATGACCTCAGAAGGGAAAGGCAGGAAGGCTCAGACATTTGCTGAACCTGCAATATGTGCCAGACCCTGGACTGAGTGCTTTTTTTTACTTTTAATCCCCATAGCACATCACAAAGCAGGTAATATTACATCTCATTTTACAGATGAGAAAACTGAAATCCAGAGAGGTGAAATGACCGGCTCAAGGTCACACAAAATGGACCTCCCGTCCACTTATTTCCAAGCCACTTCTGTGTCTCACCCTGTCTTTGCGGACTTTTTAGCGTATTCCAGTTTGAGGGGGTACACATCTCCAGGGAGGAGAGTCAAAAGAAAGTTTAGGTTTTTGTTCTCTGAAATAGAATTTACCTTGATCCTGCGGGTCACCTGGGGCATAAGCTCTGAACCTCTGTGGCATCAAGGCATAGAACATTCCTTGTCTTCCTTCCTTGATCCTGCTGGCCCCTGAGCAGGTGACTTCTTCCAAGGAATGTACCCTGTCTATAGGGTACCTGTCTGCTTGTCCATACCCATCCTGACTGACCTCCCATGAGCTGGCCTGTTTACTCCTCATTGTTGATCCACCCAAAGGACAGCCTACCCAGGACTTTTCCAGGAAAGATTGTCTTGTCAACTTCAAGTCTTTGTCAAGGGCATGGGTTCCCAGATTGCTCCAGGGCCTTAGGAATCCCCAAAGAGGCTATCTCAGGTCTCTGCTGTGTAGACATGCTAAAGAGGCTTCTCAAGTTATACCCTTGCTGAGGGGTGGAGGGGGTGGAGTCTTTCAAATGTGCCCCCTCTAGGTCCTCACACAGGACCTCTTCTTCCAGATCTCACATTGGCCTGCAGCTCTTCTCCCTCCCACCTTTTCCTCCCTGATGGTCCATCCAGGAGGAGGCAAGAGGCAGGTATTCTCCAGGGAAGCTCTTGTTCTGTTCTCCTCTGCAGCCCACCCCCTCTCCCTCTTCAGCCCTTGCTACACTTGCTTTTCCTGGGGCATGAGACTGATTCTGGTTGATTCTGATGCTGAGGGCAAAGAAACCCTTAGTTTTGTAGGGTATAGATTTCATAAACAGAGTCATGCATGGGGTAAGGCTTTGGAGATGAAAAAGACCAGGTTTTCAAAACACAGACTTTCCTCTCAAGCCATAGGTTTCAAAAGTCTCTTGAAATTCAAAGGCTTAATCCTGATTCTTCTTTTTTTATTTCTACTGTAACAGCTTTATTTTTGAAAGGAAGAGAGGGTAGGAACAGTGAAGATACCTGGGAGAGGGAGGAGGAGATGCATTAACATTGTGATGGCAAAGACCAGCTCTGCACCATTTCTTCCTCCTGAGTACCCAGACAGAGAGCTCTTTGCAGTCAGGATGGGGACATAGGCTAAATGTTCTGGCCAATGGAGTGTGGGTAAAAATAATTGAGCAGATTTGACCCCTGAAAACCTCCCTGCCAATTCTCCAGTGCCACAGAGATGGTGAACTAAAGACTAACATTAGAAGAGAAAGGAAACTGGATGCTTGCGTCATCAACTGGAGGTGAGCTGCAGAAAAGCTACCCCATAGGCAACAGACTGTGATATAAGCAGGAAATGAAATTTAATTGTGTGAAGCCCCCCAGGTTTAGATGTGAGTGTGTTACAGCAGCTTCTATTTAACCTAATAAAATAGTTTTCTACCTCATAATTAATGTGTAAAGGGTCAGAGGTGGGAAATTAGTTTGACCATTTTGATTAAAATCTATGAAAATGAAGATGTATAAGTGATATCACTTCTTAAGATTAGTGCTTTGTATCTTTGAACAATATTTAAAGCTTGATGTTAATGGGAAAGAAAGTGAGAGTGTTATTTCCAATTCCTTCTTTTAACTAGCCTGGCATAAAACCTGATATATTGAGATGTTTAATAAATAATGATTGAATGAATGAAAAATCCATGTCTGGCTAAGGCCAGGATATTTGCTATTTTAGGTTTTATGGGAAATTGCAAAGGAGGTAGAGATAAGGAAAAGGGAAGAAGAAGGGTAAAAGCAAGTAGGGAATAGTGATAAGTCAAAGTAGAAATAATTGTCAAGAAAACAGACATCCTTCCCCATTCCCACTTTTGTGATTTATCAGCTAGAATCCCCTCATATTTTTCCCTCTGCATGCTCATAAACACAAATGTCAAGTTACAACTCCTATTGATTACTGATTTAACATACAAGATGAATTTGAGCATGGAAAACACTGCAAAGGGAGGGAGGCAGAGTCGACAAATTGGAAACACCAATTCTATCCCTCAACCTCAGAACCAAGCAGAAAGATTTTGTAGGAGCTCAATAAATAGTACTTCACTTCCCTTCTTGAGTTGGGAGCCCATCTAGAGACACAAAAGACAGAGAAGAAATCCAAATATTTTACTTACTACAGACAAACACTAGGTTGGAATGTGGGGCCAGATTGAGGGACATAGCCAAAGAGATATGATGTGAGCCTCCATGCCGAGATGATACCCAAGCAGCCACTGGCTTGAAAACCACAAACTGCTCCAACAGGGACAGGCTTATTGCATCAAGCAGATCTGAAGGAAGAATAAGGAAGTATCTCAGTTAAGGAAGCTCTCTCTGTCCAGTTTCTTTTCCCCAAATCACCAGTCAGAGGCATCACTCATTCCATCAGTCGTTTTGGCTAAGGTAGATGGCAGGAACAAACACTTCCACATTCTCAGTGACTTAAGACCACAAAGATTTCCTGTTCACATATCTATTGTGGGTCAGCTGGATGTTATCTCCACTTAAGGACCCAGGTTGATAGACTGGGTCTATCAGCCTATCATTTTCTTGTCCACTACTTATCATGGCTGGGGAACAGGAGGAGAGGGGCAGGGACACGTGTGTTCTCTCCCTTTGTTGATCAAAGCAAGTTATCAGACAAAACCTACCTTCTGCAGAGTAAGGAATGATTAGAATTACTGAAAGAAGATGAGTGAATTTGTTTTTTTTTTTGGTTTTTTTTGTTTTTTTTTTTGAGACTAGGTCTTGCTATTTTTGCCCGTGGAACCGCAGGCTTTCGTTGCCCAGGGTACCACAGACTCAAGCAATCCCCAGCCTCAGCTTCCCAGGTAGCTGGGATTACAGGCATGCACCACCACGCCCAGCTATTTTTTTTGGAACTAGGTCTCACTACGGGCCCCAGGCGGGACTTGAACCGCGATCCCTAGCCCCAGCCGCTTCATAGGCTGAAGCTTACAAGCACGAGCCACCGTGTCCGGCCTAGATGAGTGAATTTGAAAACAATACAACCCCAGGAGAAAACGATGTGATGGGATTCACTTTTTCTAATCTGCACCCAAAGGTGAAAAGGGACTTGACAGCGATGTGGTTGTTGCCACATAGATAACCCCTTGGCCCGCTAGGAAAGACATCTGTGGATCTGCAAGTTCCACACACATCACAGCTCATTAATACCTGCCAGGAAGGCTGACTCTGGCTATAGGCACCTAATACCACAAGTCCTAGGAACCTAGCAACCCCCAGGAGCCCCCAGGGGCAACCGTTAACCACAGAGGGACTCACATTGGTATAGAAATGTCCCACCTTCCATACCACTTGATAGGATAATTTTGAGGTATTTCTACACAGTCACACAAAGTGTCCACGATGGGAGTGTCACACTATGGTAGTTTGTACAGAAATGCCCCTTTCCTTCTCTTTTCTTCCTTCCCTGTCTTCCTAACCCATTGTACTTCCTTGGGATTACGATGCAAATAAACCACCGTACCCAGGTCCCTGGGTAATTCTCCTTTGAAGAAATCCAACTGGAATAGAGAGGGAGATTTCTACCATTTTAAGACCTATTTCCCAATCTCTTGTTATTCGCCAACAATTCTTCTGCCTGAATCTCACAACACAGTGTGTGTGTGTGTGTGTGTGTGTGTGTGTGTGTGCAGAATTAATCCTAAACAATAATTAGCACCTTCTTTTCTTCTGGAACCACCTTCCAGGAGTTGGCTTAAATGACCAACACAAAGGGAAACAGGAGCAGAACCGGCTGTGTGTGCTCCAGGCTTCTGAGAAAACGCAGACTTTTTCCTTTGGCCCCCAACATGTGACTCCAGGAGAGGGGGGACTGTAGCCTGGGAGGGAGTGGGATTGCTCGAAAAGGAATGCCCCCCACATGTTACCATGGCGAAGTGGGAGGCGTCTTACACTGTTACCCAGCATGCACTTTAGCTTTGTGTAAATAAGGGCAAGGTTCTTGCCAAGAGAATTATTGTACATATTGAACATGTTAAACAACCCAAGAGCTGAGATCATATCCTGTAATATGTGTAGGAAAAGGATTGTAAAAAGGAAGCCCAAGAGGAAGGTGCTGAGGTTCCACTGACATGAAGCTGCTTCCCCCCGCTGCCCACACCCCCAGAGAATCACGCTTTGCGAGAATCTGTGAAAAGAATCTGAACCTCTGGAACCCGTCCCCTATGAGTTCATGGCATCATCGATGTAAAAAATAATAAAAATGACTGTAAACCTTACATTAATAAAGTCGATAACATTTAAGCACACTTCCTTCTGTTTAATTCTAATATAATAATAATAATCATATGAGGCTGCTTTCATCATCCCTATTTTGTAGATGGGGAAACCAAGCCTCAGAGAAGAGACCGAGTTACACCTGAGGCTGCAGCCATCCTGAGCCAGCATCCCCAGCACCCGGGGTGGGGAGGCGCAAACTGGGCAAGACTTCCCGCTCTGGACAAACCATTTTGACTGCCGCCATCTTGGTGGATGTCAGCCAGGCTCCGCCTTCAGCGACTTGGGCCTCTTCCTTTTCAATCCTTCAGGATTCTCAGCTGTCCCTTTGTATCCGTGGCAACACAGTTCTCTCACATCCAACAAAAATCAAGCTATTGCAGAGTTATAGTAGGTGTGGCGAAGATGACAGGGGAGAAGACAGACCAGGTCTTTGCACTCATTGGGCCTATATCTTGGTGCAGAGACAGGAAAACTAAGCCATAGAAATGTTAGAGGGTGAAAGTGTGGCCCACTGGCTGAGGGGACAAAGCTTCAAGAACATTCAGGACATCCCTTACCTTCTGGGGGACGCTCATTAGAATGAGACCACACCTCAGATAATTTTCTGGACTTTGGAGAATTCAAACTAAGAGGATTAACTTCCAGCTGGGATTCCCAGGGAGCCTCTTTTCTCAGCACCACCCAATTTTAGCCTATTCTCTCAACCCAGTTTGGGATCTGCTCTTCCCAGTCCCAACCTGCTGAAATGAATTGCCACCATAGCACAAGCCAGTGGAATTCCACTTTCGCTCCCATCCCACCACCCCCATCCCTCTCCCCTCCCCTGAGCCTTGAAGTGTGTGCAGGGTCTACATAGATGCAGATGTGTCAAGAACTGCAGAGTGAGGACTCCTTCCAGGTCCATTTGCTCATGACCTTGCTCTGTGAAATCTTTCTGCATGTCTCCTTCTTCCTACACTCATCAGCTCCTTTAGCACTTTGCAACTATTCCAGGAAAGTATTTGCACAGTTACTTACTGACAAATCTCTTTCCCTGAGTTGGAAACTCAGAGGCAAACTGGGCCTGGGCAAGGAAGGTAAGTGACTATAGCAAATGCAGTCAACCTGAAGTGTGTGTATGTGTGCGAGCACACGCACAATATATGACTGGAGGGACAGTGGCAAATTACTTATCATGTAATGCTGGAAGTTTAGCTTTTCATGTGCAATCTCTGGATATTTATATGTTGGCAATTACTTATTTGGAAAATTAAATGAATCTCCCAAGGGTTGGGGTCTCAGTTCATAATGTTTTCAATATCTCACACAATGAATGATAGATATAGCTGCTCACTCACACTTGCTAAGTGAATAAATGAGGGTAGAAACTTTGTGAGAATTAATCAAATCAGTTCTCTTCAATGGAGTTTTAACGGAGTTCATTCAAGATTTATTTTTTTCTTTTTTATTAATTTTATAGATATATATAATTTTTTTACATCATTGTATACCCCGAGGTTCTCTCACCCCTTTGTCACCCATGAACCATCATCTTGATCTCTTGTGCTCATCCCTCCCCTCCATTTAAGATTTAAATTGTCAGGGTGTGGCTGATTCAAAAATGGATTCCCCCCAAGATGTGGGGTGGGTTTAGTTTTCCTTTGTTACATCATGTGATGAGATTCCAGTTTGTTTTCTTTATTGTTGCATGATCCCAAATGACTCCAGTGGCCCTGGGGTTTTCTGGGCAAGAGATCAAATGTCTCCACAGCAGGCTAATTTCCACAGGTGGCACAGCTGTGTTCACAGACTAATCAGACAGAAACTCAGGATTGAGTCTTAGACTCCAAAGATGCTGCAATGACATTGGAGACTGTAGAATGTTAACACTGAGTGTACTCTTCGCCATCACCTAGGGACCAGCCTGTCATTGCTTACCCCAATTAGCAGAAAGAACAAATTTGGAAAGGAACCCACCCAAGAACACATGACTAATGGGACCAGGTCATCTCTCCTCTCAGTGCTTCCTTTAACTCTGCTCAGAAGGCAGTTTGTGTGTCTGACCTTTCACCATTTCTAAGGCAGTGACTAGTCTTTGTGAGCAACACAGAAAGATGTCCTAAAGCCCTCCAGATCTGTTAATGGGGTGGGCTGGCTGGAGACTCTTCTAGGATGAATCCAGTTCTCCTGCCCTCAAGGATTTCTCAAGAAACAGAGAAGTAGGCTGAACACAAACCTGAAGTACAGAAGACTTCTAGGAAATGTGATTCAAAGCCACATCTTTTGTGCCATCAAAAGCACAAGCAGAGGGCTATTTGCCTAAGAAACTAAGTACCTATGTCAGTAGCTCTCACTCGATGCTGGCAAGGAGGATAACAGTTCTCAAAGTATAGTCCATGGTACCCTTGGGGTTCCCTAAGGGTCTCTCAATGGGTTTTCAACTTCAAAAATACTTTCATATTCAGTCTTACTTAGCTCTCTTCTTCTCATTCTCTTAAGAATGCACAGTGGCGTTTGCCAGTGGTAACATGATGTCTGGCAGTTATAGAATACATACTTATGATTCTTCAGTTTAAAAATTTCTCCATTTTAATTTCAGACATGATAGACATCAGTAGGTACAACTCACGTAACAAGTCTTGAAGTTTCCCATAATTTTTTTTTTTTTTGAGACTAGGTCTCAAGAAACTATTTTTTTGAGACTATTTTTGCCCGTGGAACCGCAGGCTCTCGTTGCCCGGGGTACCACAGACTCAAGCAATCCCCAGCCTCAGTTTCCCAGGTAGCTGGGATTACAGGCACGCACCACCACGCCCAGATATTTTTTTTTTTGGAACTAGGTCTCACTACAGGCCCCAGGCAGGACTCAAACTGGGCCCCAGGCAGGACTCGAACTGCGATCCCTAGCCCCGGCCGCTTCATAGTCCGAAGCTTAAGGCACAAGCCACCGTGCCCGGCCTGTTTCCCATAATATTTACGGTGGTAAAATTTCTTGAGATTTTGTGGTAAAATTTCTTGAGATTTTGATTTCATTTTCCTGTTTTCTTCCCCTGAATCCCTGATTCTTCTGAGGCAAGGTCTCTTGGTCTATCTTGTTTTTCTTGTATTATTCTATTTCTTGTATTATTATATCTATTCAAGATAGAATAGAAAACAATTCTATCTTGTTTTCTATTCTGTCTCTTTGTCTTATTCTCATTTCTAAAATGTTTCCTCAACTTGGTCTCCCAGCTTTCATTGATTATTTTCATTTCAGCGTTCTAAATCTTGTAATGTTTCTAATGGTATTCTGGTTTTGGTTTCAGTTAAAGGATACAATAATCTTTTCTTATCTCTTTGAAGACATGATGCTATTTTTAAAAAGTCCCCCCTTAGTGTCCGTTTCTTCCAGGTTGCTTTTAGTCACCTTTTGTTCTCTCTCCTCAGCGTTCAAGGCTTTGCCCAGAGGTGAGGAACTCCGTGGCTGTGACTCTGCTGTTGATGAAATGCAGGTGGGTCAGGAGCTTTGACTAGATGAGAGTCCCTTACTTGGAGCTTCACAGCAGGGTGATTCTCTCCTGGGAAACACATTGTGTATGTGTATTGAAGGCTTTTCTTTAAGCCACACACATCTGCTAAACCCTCCCGGAGGGCAAAGGCTTGGTTGCCAGAGTTCCTGGAACTAAGCGGAGGGGTGAGGGTTGGAGCAGTGGGGGCTGCGGTGTCCACATTCAGCGTTAAATTGGTTCCTTAATACCCATGTCTCAACTGTGCCTGGCAGCCTTCCAACCAGAGAGGCGGTTTGACTCTCCCCTGAGAACCATCTTCCATACTCCTTCCAGCTTAGGGGAGGATCAGTTGCAGGGATGGATGGGGGTGGGGAGTGGGATCTAGGCTCTAATTGCTTCCTGGAGATATAACTCTCCCAGTCCTTATTTTAGCAGACAGCCCCCTCCAGCCTCTAGCTTTCACTAACTAAGGGACCTGGTGTTGCCAGTTCCTTTGTCTTGGGAGACCTGGCTGTGTAAATCTGGTTTGTTTTCAGTCCTCACGATGGTTTGCACTCGGCTTTCCCAGGCTGCAAAATTAGTTACTGCTGTCCTTCTTGTGGTTGTGGTTTCCCATCCTGTTTTCTCAACATTGTGGGTTATTTTTTAAAAATCCCTCTTCTAGAAGTTCTAGTGGGGTTTCAGGATGGGGCAACATTAGCTGCAAACATTCGATCTGGACACTGCTTTAAAATCCTGAGATCCAATCTGCTCCTTGGAATTTGGTGTGGGAATTCACCAGGGAGTTATGGAAAATTTATCAATTTAACTCATTTCTAGACCTTTGATGTGTGGAATCCCAGGCCAGGCACTCTGCTGGAATCTGGGAATACAAACACACCTGTCCAGGCCTGGGTACCTGTTCTCACCAATCCTGGTTAAGTTAGAAGAGAGAGTTACCCAAGGGAACATGATAGTGTCTATAACACCTCACTTCAAATCTTTGGGAGTAAGATGGATCTTGGACTTCAGATTTTATCAGAACAGTATGAGACATACATCATTATTCTTCCAGCACCCCTGTGGAGCCTATAGCAGCAACAGAATAAAACATTTCTACCACTGCAGGGGAACGTATGGCTAGTCACATTAAGTAGGGTTTAAAAAAAAAAAAAGACGATAAAGAGCTTCAGATTTGTCTAGGGTCAGTTGTTTTTTTTTTTTTTTTTTTTTTTTAAGAGACTAGGTCTTCCTATGTTGCCCGGGGAACTGCAGACTCTCGTTGCCTGGGGTACCCAGGCTGCAAACGATCCCCAGACTCAGCCTCCCAGGTAGCTGGGATTACAGGCATGCACCACCACACCCAGTTATTTTTTGAGACTAGGTCTCGCTATGTTGCCCCGGGTGGGTCTTGAACCTGCGGACTCAAGTGATTCCCAGTCTCAACCTCCCGTCTTAGGCTGGGATTAAAGGCACACACCACCGCACCTGGCTTCAGGGTCAGTTTTAATGCCAAATGACTGAATAAAACAAGCTCAACTTTAAGTTGGGGGATTCCTGTGTCATGGATAAGACTCTGTGAACCTCTACAATGTATGAAGTTATATTAAGTTGCATAAATGCAGTTAATACAAAACAGCATGGGGAGACTGGGAGGAAAAGCACCACAGAGGAGCTTTTGAACTAGAAAATATATTTGGAAAAGATATCTAGAAAACATAGAAAGTATAAGAATTTATGTAGAAAATATATCTAGAAAACTATGTTTAGGAAATCTAAATGGAAAATATGTTTAGAAAAACAGAACATAATCTAGAATTTATATAGAAAATGTATCTGGAAATATATATATAGAAAATCTACATGGAAAATATCTCTAGAAAAGATACTTGAACTAGCAAGACAGCTGACCAGGAAAGAAAGGGAATTCTAGGCAGAACAAATGACTTCAGCAAAGATCCAGAAAATGAAAGAATGTTAAATGGTTTCCTGAAACTGGAGAAAAGGAGTCACTAGCCTGATTTTCCCCACACGTTGAGCCTGCTTTTCTGGCTGGGCTTCAGCCTGAACTTCAGATAGGGCAGAATGCAAGATCTCTGCTCTTGGGGAGGTAGATAGGGGCAGTGGATGGAGTCTTCTGAGCTCTGCCAAGAAGTTTTGGGTCTTACCTATCAGATCGCACTTCTTCCCCACACCCTTTCCAGGAGTTTAAGAATCAAATCATTATCATAGCAATGCTAATATGTGAATGCTTTTTAAAACTTGGCTGTGCAGAGCAATGTTAAATAAGACTGCTTGTATCTGAACTCAAGGTACCAGACACTATGGGTGCTACTTCATGCTTTGCCAGGGGCCACTCAGGAAAATGACAACAACAAAACAAATAAAATCAACTTGTCTTACTTAAGAAAATCCTTGATGAAACAGCAAAATTACTGCTTTTATTAAGCTTTGGTTATGACCTTTCTAAAGCTCTGACATAGAGCTGGTGGGAATATAGACTGGTCTAGCTCTTGGTGGAAATATAGACTGGTCTAGCCACTATGGAAGCTGTGTGGAGGACCCTCAAACTACTGAAAATGGAATGACTATTTGATCCAGCAATCCCACTGCTGGAACTCTATCCAAAGGATACAAAAACACTAATTCAAAAGGAAGCCTGTACTCCTATGTTGATTGTAGCACTATTTACAATAACCAGGATATGGAAGCAACCCAAATGGCCTCAAACAGATGAATGAGTCAGGAAGTTGTGGTATATTTACACAATGGAATATTATTTAGCAATCAAAAAGACAAACATGTCATTTGCAGCAACATGGATGGCGCTAGAAGGAATTGTTTGTTTATTTGTTTGTTTTTTTGAGACTAGGTCTTGCTATTTTTGCCCATGGAACTGCAGGCTCATGTTGCCCGGGTTACACAGACTCAAGCAATTCTCAGCCTCAGCTTCCCAAGTAGCTGGGATTACAGGTACGCGCCACCACGCCCAGCTATATTTTTTTGGAACTAGGTCTCACTACGTGCCCCCGGTGGGACTCCAACTGCGATGCCTGGCCTCGGCCGTGGCTTCCTAGGCTGCCACCTATAGGCATGCACTACCATGCCTGGCCTGCTAGAAAGAATTGTGCTAGTGGAAATAAGCCAGAAAGAAAGAAATACTGAATGGCCTCTCTTACATGTGGGATATAGGGAAAACAAACAAAAGGACAAGAAAAAGTTAAAACTAACAAACTGACAACAGAATTAAAATCACACAATTAGGGGAGGGATGAGCACAAGGGATTAAGATGAAGATTCATAAGTGACATGTTGGTGGGAGAACCTTGGGGTATACAAAGATGTAAATATATATGTAATCAATAAAATAAATGAATAATAAAATTGTATGATAAACTGTGAGATGGCACAGAGGTGGTACTCACTGCTGAAGGGCCAGGACTACCTCTACAGGGGCTACTATCAGGCTATCACCTGTGCAATTATTTGTATTGTGCAATGCAAATCTTTTCTTCTTTTTTTCAGGGAATACAATTTTCACTTGAAAGAACAACTGCCTCCCCAGTATCCCTGCAAAATTGTGATTATTCTGATTTGGGCATTTGGTACAGATTTTCTTGAAAATGAATGTGATGACCCTGATACTTCAAGGAAAACATCTGATAGTATTGCCCATGATAAAATCTGAGCTCTTGAGCAAGAATTAAACAACTCAAATTTTTACACTGTTGCTTTGGTAGCTTAATGCTAAAAGAATTTTTGATGAGATCAATCATAGTATCAATGGTGATATTAACTATGAGATTTTTCATTATAGTAATGAAATGTACAGATGTTTCAAAGATGCAGAAGTCAGTGACCCAATATTTTCACCAGGACCAATGCACAGTCTCACCAAAAAAAAAAAAAAAAAAAAAAAGCATGTAAGAAAAGTTCAATGACTTGATTTTACATTGCAGTTAACCTTAAAGAAGGGACCCCATGTACACTTGGTATTTATTAGTTGAAAAAAAAGCCAATGAGTTAATGAGTTGATATCCACCTAAGTTTTTATTTGGAAAAAAAAAAAAAAAAACTTGCTAAGTTTTGGTGCAGTATTAAGGAATGTATTTAATTATCTGAAAAGGCTATTCAAACATTTCTCCTTTTCCCACATATATATTTGTATGAGGATCGATATTATCAATAAATTCAGCCTATTCAAATAATGCAACAGATTGACCATGGAAGCAAGATGAGAATCAAGCCGTTTCCTGTTTAAGTCAGATAATAAGAGGATCTACAAAACTGTAAAATGCCACATTGCTAGCTATTTTTTTGAAAATTTAGCTATTTTTCCAAAAAGTATTCACATGTGACAGGTTTACTGTTTTTAAATTTAATAAATACATATTTTAAGTATTCTCACTTTTAATTTCTAGTGTGGTGTTGACAGCTATAACAACTTTTAAGACTGGAAAGAAATCCAGACATCTAAAAGTTTGAGAAGCACTGCTGCAAGCAAAGAGAAATTATTGGCAAATCTAAACAAGAGGAAAGACTTTATTCCAGAAATATTCTGCAAAAAGTCAGACTAGAGTAGACCAGGTTGTAGGCAATTGCCCCACTCAGGGAGTGAGAACTGATGAGGAGAGAAGGGAAGTGGCAGTGGGTATGGAAGAAGAAAGGATTTTTGCAAGGAACATTCCAGAAGCAGAAATATGAAGATTTGTGGATTATCCACTCACCATTGCTCCACTTGTGCCTGCCACAGCAGACCACAATGTTCCTTTTAGTCTTGACTGTCTAATGGACATTAAACTTGATGTGTTCTAAAATAGATTCCTAATTTGTCCTAATACAAACCTGCTCCTTATCACACTTTCCTTCTTAATAAATAACTCATTCTTCCCGTTCTTTAGGCCCAAATCCCCAGAGCCTGTAATCCAACAGCAGATACTGTCAGCTACACATTTCCATCACCCAAACACTCTTGCCATTTCTAGGCTACCTCTCTGACCTCATCATCGTCGACCAGTTCCTCTTACTCTCCTCCAGTCACTGGCCTCACTAGTCCTTGATCATGCTAAGTAGTCTATCCCAGGGCCATTGCACTGGTAGTTCCCTCTGGATTCCTCTTCCACCATATATCCTCACAGCTCCCCCTCCCACTTGCTTCAGATTTCTGTTCCACTATGTCCCCATATGAGGCCTTCCTGAAAGCCATTTGCAAATTTCACCCCTAAATCTTTCTGGAAGCCCCTTATCCTGCTTACTTTTCACCCTTACTTCTAGCTGCGTGCTTGGATGACTTCTTGTTTGAATAGTTTATGCTTCTTTCAGGGGCATGCATGCTCTGATAGCAGAGATGCTTGAAGATCCCACTCCAACATTTAGAATCAGGTCTGTCCAAGAGTAGAAAGCCAGTATTTATTTGTTGAACAAATGAATGAGGGAATGATTTGCTACCTATGTAAGTTTCTGTTTGGTGAAAAAAGTCTGGAAGCCATTAATCGCTGCACAAGGTGATCTGTGTCTGATATAACCCTTGATGGCACCTGATAGAATAGCTCATATTTGTTGACCCCTTAGTATATATTACCCTCTAAGTTGTTCAGGATTCACTTCTTACTGTTTCCAACCACATCTAAAGTATGCACCATTACCCCCATTTTACAGATGAGGAAAGTGAGGCAAAGAGATTCAGTAATTTGTTCAGGATCTCCATTCAGTTGGTGGAAACTAAACAAGTTGATTCTAAGTGCACCTTCTTAATCCTGTCATAATTAAGATCTGAGAAGATCTTAAAAGTCAGTGTTAGGGATTGGGCCTTGAAGCCTCCTCTCTAGTTCTCTAGCTTACACCTCTATTCTGTTGGCTAGTCATGAACCAATCTGGATTCTATCTTTCCACAATATTAATGACTGAATGGATTGTATAAAAATATATTATAAATCAAATATATAATTATATATTTTTAATATATGTAGTTATACATATTACAAATCAAATATATAATATACAAAGAATTCATTTAATCAGCAAACATTCAGTTACTGTCTGCTACATGCCAGGTTCCATGCTATATTCTAATCATACTAACAGATAAGTCTTAGGATACCCAGTGTACAGATGTGGATATTTAGGCCCTAGAACTTATCAAGGGCTTGACACTGTTGGCAGAAACAAGATTCGATCCTTGCTCTGAGGCCTACGTGTTTCCAAAACTCAAGCTCGCTTCTGCACCCCAGTCTGCTTTCTCTTCAAGTCTGGAGGGGGCCTGATTTGTTTGAGGTGCCTGATATCTTTGAGGTGAAGGGAGAGACTTGTAGGGCCAGGGTACCTACAAGGTTAACTTACAGGGTACCTACAATAGGGGTACCTCTCGATTTCCCAGTCAGGGCTTCAGAGTTGGAGGGCACCAGATGGGCTCAGGAAACCTGACTGGGGAGCTATTTTCAATAATTTTTTTAGCTGAAGGAGGAAGAATTTTTAACCACTCTCCTGGGGATGTCACTTTATCCTGAGCTCTGGTTTCCCTCCAGGCTGCTGTGGCCAGGGTCAATCACCCTCATACCTTGAGCCTTGTAAACAGAAAGACCAGGCTGGTGATGCAGCTCACCTAACCGGCTAGATCGTGCACTGCACAGGCGTCTCACACTGGTCAGCAGATGCTAAATAAAGTCCCACTCCCACCTCACCCTCACTTCCCCACCCTCCCACGCTTCCCCCAACTCCACCTCCAACAGGGAAAAGAGAGGCAGCCGCAATCCTGTAGAAAAAAAACGCGCCTCTTCGGGAACTGCAATATGAAAGTAAAGGTAAAAAAACCCGGGAATGCACAGCCAGGCTGGGCGGACAGACAGGGTCACGTGATGGGTGTGTTTCCCCCAACTCCCGTCCTCATCTCCCCAGCGGCTGGCAGCGCAGATGAAGTCAGAGCCATAGTCATACCCTGAATTACAATCTCTCCAGGTCCCCACCCATGGCGTTACAGGAAGTCCAGTGCTCTCCTAGGGTTTCCCAAGAACCCCGAGTCCAGCGCCGCGCCGCCTGCCAACCCGCTCCGCCGAAGCTCAGTCGCGCCCCCTGGAGGCGGGTCCGCTGTCAGCTGGTGGGAAGACGGAGTGGGCTCCGCGGGTGACCAGCAATGTGGGGGGTCCGGGCAGCACCTTCAAAGGCATCTTGTGAGTGATGCCTTCTCTGGATACCATCCTCTGTCCCTGCCAGGGTCCCAAAGCTGCCAGGGTCCCAAAGATTTTTTTTTTTTGAGACTAGGTCTCCCTGTTTTTGCCTGTGGAACCGCAGGCTCACGTTGCCCGGGGTACCACAGACGCAAGCAGTCCCCAGCCTCAGCTTCCCAGGTAGCTGGAATTACAGGCTCGCATCACCACACCTAGCTATTTTTTGGGAACCAGGTCTCTCTACATGACCCCTGCAGGACTCGAACCGCGATTCCTGGCCCTGACCGCAGTTTCCTAGGCTGCTGCTTACAGGCATGCACCGCCATGCCCAGCCTCGGGTCCCAAAGATTTCTTTCCTATGATCCCCTACTTCCTCAGGGGGCGTGGATGCTCTGCCAGGACCAGATTTGGGGTCCTGCATCCATGTGTTTAACGTCTCCTCCAGTCCAGTCCACTCTGCTTACCTTGTGATGTGCCCAGGGCCAGGAAAAATTACAGCCCCCTTTAGGGTGGGAGATCTGAGAGCAGTCACCTCAGAGATGTGGGAGAGCCCAGTGGTCTTGGAGAAGCTCTAGGCATCTGATGTCTGCAACCACTGCATGAGGGGACACTGTTAGGCTCCTCATCTCCCAGGGAGGCACAGGGAAGTTAAGGAGCTGACCAGTGCCCCACAGCAATGGATGGTAGGGTGGTATGCTTCTTTGGGGTCTCTGCATGTTGCCTTCCCCACCACCACACCACTCCACTGGGGTGTGACCTGAGACACCCCAGGAGGCTGGGTGCTGAGGATCACAGACTTTGGGGCCTGTAACCGTGACAGTCAGTTTTGCGTGTCCATCTGGACACTAAGTCCCCTGTCACTGGATCAAACACCAGGGCGTTGTTGTGAAGGTGCTATTTTAGCTGTGATTATTCTATAATCTTTAAGAAGCAGGACATTATACTAGAGAATCTGGATGGGTGTGAGGGGAGTGAGGAGATAAGACTTGAAGAGCAGAATTGAAGTACCCCCCAGGAAGAATATCAGCTGCCACTGAGGATTCTAGCCCCACAGATCCCCATGGAACCTAGCCAGCGCCCACATTTGCATAGAACATTTTTTATTTTTGCAATATTTTGAAGAATATATCCTACTGGTTCTCTTCCCCCATTTGACCAAAGACCAGGCAGATTATGGGGCTGGGGTGTGCATGATAACATCTATCCCTATGACTTGGTTCAGTGTGATTCTCTTTCCATGGCTAGCTGTCATTCTGAGAGGAGGAGGAAAGTCACAAATTGACTGAGATAATTCTCATCATTGAAGGGAATTGAGAATCAATAAAGAGATTAAGTTTGAATACTGAAGAAAGTGACATTTTCACACTCCCAAGTTTGTGGGTTAAGTAGATTCACACCTACTTACATCATTTTAACATTCTTTGAGGTGGACAGACACAATAACACTAAGCAAGCTGTAATAATAACTAATAACCACCTTAAGGTAAGAGGTTATTGAGTCTGACCTTGTGCTATGCTAACATGACTTCATTCTCGCAACAGCCCAGTGAAGGAAGGAAGAATGGTTACCAGACTCTCGACAAAAGAGGAACTGCGCCTTGGGAAGGTGAAATCGTTGCCCAGTGTTCCATGATGAGGATTCAAGACCTAGGCTTTTTGCCTTCAAAGCTGTGCTGTAACAACTTTGCTGTGCTGTACCTGTGTTTGGCAAGGTGCCCTCCTTCCTTCAGACTCATCATTTCTCTTACAAAACTCTCAGGGACTCACATGTGCTTCTCAGCTACCACAACTGACCTCTTCTCTCTCGGCATTTGCCCTATGACCTTTTTTTTAAGACTAGGTCTCGCTATTTTTGCCCGTGGAACTGCAGGCTCTTGTTGCCCGGGGTACCATAGACTCAAGCAATCCCCAGCCTCAGCTTCCCAGGTAGCTGGGATTACAGGCACGCACCACCATGTCCAGCTATTTTTTTTTTGGAACTAGGTCTCGCTACGGGCCCCAGGTGGGACTCAAACCACAATCCCTAGCCCCAGCCGCTTCATAGGCTGAAGCTTACAGGCATGAGCCACTGTGCCCGGCCTTGCCCTATGACCTTTGATTATCCCCAGGAGTCACTAGGAGACTTCTGGATTCTGTTGGTGTCACTACTTTAAGCTGAGAAGGCTGCTTGTATCATTGTCTGGCCACTGGGTCACTGCTGCTGCTGCCCTACTGGATTCCAACAACACCCTGCAACTGTCACTCCTTCCTTATTCATCCAGCATAGTTGCACTATTCACAACCACAAAAAGAGTAATAGCACTGAAATGTCCATCAACAGATGAGTGGATGAATAACTGTGGTATATCCATCCACTGGAGTATTACCCACAAAAAGGAATGAAATAATGGTATACATTACAACATAGAACCTCAAAAACATGATTCTAAGTGAAAGGAGTCAGACAGACATCTTCTGTGTCATACATAGAAGAGTCTATTCATTAGAAATATCCAGAATAGGCAAATTCATAGAGAAGAGAACACAGATTGGTGGTTGCTAAGAACCAGGAGGAGGGGTGAATTGGGAGTAATTGATTAATGGTTACTGAATCTTTGTGGGTGGAAAAATCATTTGGAACTAGAGAGAGATGGTGGTTCAACAACATTGTGAATATAATAATATATTATATAATATATTATATAATATAGTATTATGATATAATAAATGTCACTGAGTATGTATTTAAAAATCTTAATATGTTATGCAAATTTTGCCTAAAAAATAAATAATACATACAAACACAAGTGAATAACTTAATGCTAGGTCATCTGTGTGCATCCAGTCATACTACTTCTTAGTTTTGTACCCTGCCAACCATCCTTTCCCTGGGAAGTTGGTACAAGATCCTGGAGCAAGAGCTAGCATACCAGGCAATTTGAAGCCCCCCATCCCCTCTGATCCCCACTGAAATGCTCCTGGTGATTGGTGAGAATTGCCCTGTAAGGGAGCACACCCTTCTGGTACCTTCTGGAGGGAATCAGAGTATTCACTAACCAGTGCTCTTAGTTGCAAGTAACAGAAACACACTCTGATTAAACAGAAAATGACTTCTCAAGAGTATTAATTCACAGAACTGGTTGAGAGACTGGGGGACCAGGCTTGAGGTTCCAGGATCAGTGTAATGAAATAGTCAGAGAATCAGTTAGATGAACAAAATGCTTTGGGGTGGCTACTCCACTAGGACACCAAGGTTTTACCCGATGGCAGAGAATCTAGAACTGCCCTGCCCTATCGTCTCTCTCCTCAAGTTCTCTCTTCCTTACTCAGGTCTTCACTGCACAAATCTGATGGGTGAATCCAGGTCACATGCCAGTGCCTTCCCTGCAAGGAAGGCTGGGAAAACAGCATTAGTGTGTTTGTTGGGGGGAAATGGAGCTGTGGTGAAAATTTATCAAATAGAGCACAGTGTTGAAAATGTGGGTACCCAGAAACTGTGACAAACAGCAGACACAGCATTTTTTCCCTCTCAGTTGTTTGAAAGAGCATGCGGCAGTCCTAGCTCCCTTGACATTCTGTCAAGAAACAGCTTAACTATGCAAAGACCCTGCCTGGCCAATTCTGGTTTTGGACTGTGTGGAACCTTTATACGTACACTGGATGATCAGACCTCATGGGGTTATCAGTTATAAAGGCCACTTGTCCTATTCAGCCTGAGTTATGGGACAGGAAATTTACCCAGACTGGCTCCATCATGGTATTCCATCTCCTGAAAGCAGCAGTGGGTCCAGGATGACCCACAGTTAAAACTAGACCAATTAGAATTTTCCTTGCAATGGTATGATAATATGTGTGTGTGAGGCAAAGGAGGGCAAAAGATGTCTTCTGCTCTGGAGTTGTTAAACTTGGTGGAAGTTTATTGCAGCTGGTGGCTATCCTTTTTAACCCCATAGGAGAATCTATATGCAAGAGGAGAAAATTAGGTTAGCCTACTATGAAGTAGAGGTTAGAGATAAGAAAGCCATGAAAACATGGTTTGGGTTCCTGGATGCAGCAGAATCTGAACCCTTCCATTTCTGGTTTTAAATGATATGAATCAGTAAGTTTCTTTACATAGCTTTAGCTAGCTGGAGTGTGATTTCTCTCATAACTGAGTGTTGGTAATAAACCACCCACTCCTTGGTGGGAAATTTACTATGAAGAATTTTCTATTCATTATCTCATTTGGCAGTGGATATTAAAGTATGGAGGAGGGAGGGAGCTTAGTCATTAAAAAAAATAATGAGTGTTATTATCCCAATTTTACATAGAAGAAAATATGGTCTCAGAGAGGTTAACAGATTAGGTCAATATCACACAGCTAATTTGTTCTGGTTTAAATTTGAACTCTTTTATGCCTATCTTCTGATTTCAGGCGGAGGATTTAAAGTCTATCATTGACCCAGAACCTCTCTCACCCATCCTGAGTCTGGCCATCCATCAGCATAAATGCAAACAAGGGGTATTTGGTGCAACAGCAGCAACAACAACAGCAACACACACACACACACACAAGCCCAATAATTTATTGTAACCACAGGGTAAAGGGGGAGGGAGAATGAGCAGGGTAGAGGGGTAGGGAGAAGGTCTGTTTACCATCATGGTCTGAAGTAGAGCTTCTGTTGCAGGTGCTGAAAAGTTATACCTGGAGCCAGGACCTGGGGCACCTCAGGGGTATATTTTATCAGGCAGGCCAACACAGGGACCACAGGAGACAGCAGAGGTCTCTGCTGCTAAAGTTGGCCTCTCTACCCCAATGGCAAGGAGGAGCCAAAGGCCCCACGTTGGCTGGACAGATGCCATCGACAACAGCCATGATGATAGAGTGAGCCCACCTGCAGCTTTTCTTACTGAAGACTCCCCCCAGTGGGCATCAGCTCTGTCCCCTTCCTAGCAGCCCCATACTGAGAATGTTAGGGGTAGAGTTCAGACCCCAGAACTGCCCAGGAGTCTGCCCCTTTGACCTTGGAGAGGTCTGATTCCAAGGGGTGTAATTCAGCTCCTCACCCTGGGAGATTTGGTTTGCACCCAGCTACATTGGCTACCCCAAAGACTGGGTAACACAAGGGTCTCCTACTCCATGCTGCTCGACCACTTCAAGTTCTGAACTTGCCCTTGAACTCTAGTTAAATTTCATTTTTGAAACTAATTCCATTCTTCATAGGTTTTCTGTTAGGGCCATCTTGTAGCTCCTGATAACATACTAAACACCTGAAATACTATATGGTGTTAGTCTACCTGGGGTGGTTAACGCCCACCAGCCCCAAACATGTAAAGGCCAAGACATGAAGCTTTGGTTGTGGATGTGAGGGACGAGGAACACCTGGAGTCTCAGTCTTCACATCTATACAGATAGTAAACCCTGATCTTCTAGAGTAACTTTCCCTAGCTACAATGCTTTCTCTGGAAAATTTCAGAATTTTTGGGTGGTAGGGGACATAGTATCAATATGTCTTGCCTAATTCACGTGACCCTCTAATCTGAACTCAAACTCTTACAAGCTGAAATTCCCACTAAACAAGGTCAGTGCCTGAAAGTTAGCTACTTAGGAAGGAAAGTTGAAAAAGATGCTGGGTACATGTCAAGAATGGCAAATCATACCCACCTCTGCCCCCAATTTTACTTGTACATTGACAAAAAAACGGAGGCAGCATCTAAGTGCAGTTAGTAATATATGCCCTGGGTGCAGGGTTTGGTGGTAGAACTTCCAGCTTCTGTCCTTTCTGCCTATGAGCCAGGCCCTTTTTAACATTAACCCAAGACCCTGCAACAATTTCTGAGGCAGGAATTGCTTGTCTTATTTCCCAGAGGAAGAAACTGAGGTTTAGAGATGTCACTTGAACCTTATGAAAGTTGCAATGTGGGTGAGTCTTCAGTTTAATAACTAATAAATAAGCAATCTATCACCACAACAAAATAGCAATATCACTTTTTCACTGAGTGCTTTCTACATGCAAGATGCTATAATAAGTCCTCTGAGTTTATTTTCTTGGTTCATTTCCCAAAGGCCTGGTGAGGAAAATCTATGGATGAGGAAGGTTGTTTCACAGGTGGGAAGACTGAAAAGCTGAGAATCTAAATGTTGTGTCTGGTGTCTCCTGCTACTGGACATACATTGAGGATGCAGCTTGGTATGTTTCTGGAACCATAGTGCCCAGAGCTCTAAGTTTAAGGCACTTTCACCCTGAGTTATGGCTTGGTGGAGAAGAGGCATTCTGAGAAAGTGACTAAGATATGGCAATAGAGACCAAAACTGGTTTATGCCTTTCTGGAGAGACTTTCTAATAGATCCCTTCTTCAAGGAACAGTCCCCCCTCCTAATATTGCTGAGTACCTCCCTCCCCTGTTGAGTTCAGCTCCCCAGCTCACTCAGCCTCATCCGCCCCATCTTCTCCCATCTGGATAGGTCAGAGGCAGCCAGAACTTTCTGTATGGAAAGACTGCCTTGAGAGAAACCACACTGTTTTGCATCCAGGATACTGGGCAGTTTCAGGCTTTGATGGGACCATTGCCATGGCTTCTGCCTGGGGACCTGGAAGTCACAGTGATTTCCTCATCTGGAAAGTAAGAAGGTTGGCTAGTGTAACAGGCCCATGATTTGTTGCCCTGTGAAATGCCTGAGTCTGTGGAAAGTCTTGCTCAGACCTTGTTCATTCATGTTCTGTCTCTGCTTCTGTGCCTGCCATACCTTCCCCCCTTATAATTTTTCCAACATTTTATTATGAAAATTTCTAACAAACAGTGAAACCAAATCATTTTATAGTGAACACCCACGCACCTACATGCTGGATTCCACTTGCCTCTCTTCATCTTGTTTCCCTGGTGACCACTGAAGTAGACAGTCCCTAAACATACCTCCCTAGGGTCCATGGCAGGACAGAAGCTGGAAGCTGGTTCAGTCAGAACCCCCTTCTTCCTGACACAGCACATGGCCTTATGTGCCCCCTGCTACCCTCAACTCCTTTCTGTTATGGGAAACCATGCCCTGATGCTGTGACCCCAAATTCCACCCTCAAGACTGATCACCTCGAGATTCAGTTGGGGCAGGATCCACTCTCAGGCCATTATTGGATTGAGGTCTCCCCTCCCTGTCATGTGGGCCTCTCCCTGGTGATAAGAGGGGCACAGGAAGGTCAATGACTACATCCTGGGATTGACAGGCGAGAGCTAGCCAACCATGGTCTTTGAAAAATTAGTTTTTCATTATTGTACTATATGTTTGTGCAACACAAAATTTATCATTTAGCCATTTTTAAGTGTACAGAGTTCTGTGGCATTAAGTCTACACACTCTATTGCACAACCATGGCCTCCATCCATTTCCTGGACTTTTTCATCATCCCAAACAGAAACTTTGTACCCACTGAACACTAGCTCCTCATTCCCAGCCCTGGCAACCTCTGTTTTGCTCTGTATGGATGAACCTGAGGATCTGAGGGTTGTGAACTACTTGTCCCTTGGTGACTGGATTTATTCACTGAGCAGCGTTTGTAAGGTTTAACCATGTTGCAGCCGAGCAGATGTCGGCTTTCAGTCCTGCATTTATTTAAAAACAATTACAGTACTATACACATAATGTAAAATTTGCCATATTAACCATCTCGTCTAGGGTCAAGTACATTCATATTAGCTGTACAGTCTGGCCCTAGAACTCTTTTCATCTTGCAGAACTAAAACCCAGTGCTTGTTAAATGGCTCTCCATTCTCTCACCCACCCTCTCAGCAACCTCTTTCCTACTGTCGCTATGAACTTGACGACTCCAGGAACCTTATACTAGTGGAATCAGGTATGTTGGACTTTCTGTATCTGGCTTATTTCACTCAGCACGTCTTTATAGTTCTTGCATATTGGAGCCTGCATCAGAATTTCCTTGGTTTTACAGCTGAACACTCTCCCGCTGGCTGTCCAGACCACATTTGATCTCTCTGCTCCTCTGTTCATGCACATTTGGGTCACTCCCACCTTTTGACTCTGTGAATGATGCTGCTATCAGCATACATGTACACATACCTGAGTACCTGCTTCAGCTGCCTTGGGATACTCCTGTGATGGTCATGGTCCCAGGAAGACAGCCAATTATTCAGAGAGGAGAGAATAGGCTTTTCTCATTTACAACACTGGGCTCAGTGGGGTCACTCCCTGACGGCTGAGCCCTGAAAGTTAGGGGAGAGTGGAATTTCTACCATTTCCTGATTTGCTCTGCAGAACGCAAGTAGCTGGTGATCTCTAATAGGGGAGATGAGCTGTAGGCAGATCATCCTGACTGTACACCTGGAATGAGGCGGGGGGGTGGGAAAGTTCCTCATTCTGGACTACTTTTGATTTCATAATTTTTCCTTCTCACTCCCACAGTGGAATGACTGGGTCAAGTGGTAATTCTTTAGTTAAGGTTTAGAGGAGCTGCCATACCATTTTCCAGCGACTGTGCCATCTGACATCTGGCTGCCAATGCACATGATGCCAATTTCTCTACCTCCTTGCCCACACTTATTTTGTTTTTCCTTCCCCTTTTTAGAATGGGAACGTCATCCCAATGCATATGGAGTGTTTCTTTGTGTGTGTGTGTGTGTTTTAGAGACTAGGTCTCTATGTTGCCCAGGCTAGTCTTGAACCTGTGGACTCAAGTGCTCCCTAGCCTCAACCTCCCAGGTAGCTGGGATTAGAGATGTGTGCCACCACACCTGGCTATTTTTTAGAGACTAGGTTTTGCTATGTTGCCCAGGGTTGTCTCGAACCCATGGACTCAAGTGATTCCTAGCCTTAGCCTCCCAGGTAGCTAGAATTACAGGTGCATGCCACCACACCCAGTTCTGAGGCTGTATTTCATTAGTGGTTTCATTTTTATAATGTGGTCGCAGAGATCAGTTTTTTTTTTTTTCTGTTTTTAAGAAACAAGTAATTGATTCTGAATGACTGAAGGGGAGTGGACTATACAGGGGTATCAAGGAAGATATGATAGGAATCATTTTAGAAGGCTGCCTATCTCAAATAATATTGTTCTGCATATAGAACAATAAGCAAAACATTATTTTAAATGTAAGGTTGCATATTATTTGAGTTGACCCCATTGAATAAAGGAAACTCATGGGTTTTGTGGCTAGAAAATCTGAGTTCAAATCCTGCATCTTTGTCTTCCCAGCTGTGTGACATTGAGCAAGTTACTTGACCTCTCTGAAATTTGATTTTCTTACCTGTTAAATGGAAACAAAAATACCTACCTTGAAAGATCATTGCAAGAATTAAATGAAGTAATGTATACAATATATTCCATACATTGTAGCTCAGTAATAGCATCTAGTCATCTATCACCGTCACCACCATCACCACCAGCAGCATCTCCATCATCACTCTGCCAATGATAAAACCAGTGGTCAAAGCATCTTAAGGCTTATTAAGGGTGTCCTTCTGCACATAACCACCAGGTGGCACCTGTTATCAGACTAGGTATTTACCCGTCCTTGTTGGTACATGATAAGATTGTATTTACAGTAATCTCTTAAGTGTTACTTGGGAAGGGTAGCACATGAAGAAATAACCCCATATATAACTGATCCTTGAACAACCTGGGGCACACAGCCGGGGCACCCAAACGGCATTGCTGAAAATTCAATTTATAGTCATTCTGCCTTCTGTATTCTGGAGCTTGGTACTCACAGATTCAACCAACTGACATATTAAGCTCCACTATTTCCATGAGCCCTGTTCCAGCCCTTGATCCTCCCCACTTCCCCCAGTGATATCAGGGTCAAGGGTCCAGCACCCAGCAGGACATGCAAGTGACAGTCATTCGGTAAATATTTCTTGTTTCCTTCTCTGCCCCACACGAGGGGGCTGCTAGTTACCCTTCTTTGAATAAGCAAATCCACAACTCTAAAAAGAAGAGCCTCTACCAGGCCCCACCATTGCATAGTTAGCCTATCGGAACTTGTCTTTTACCATTTACCTTATTTAGCATCATTGCCTGGGACCTGGCACCATTGGCTATGGAACAATCAGAAGGACCTAGAGCCTCTTTCTGCTTTTTTTTTTTTAATTGAAATATTGCTTGACTTTAATATTTTTCCTGGGTATCTAGGTATTTTTTAATTAGTTAAATTTGTCATTTTTTTGATTGCATATATATATATAAACCACATGTAAATATTACATCTTTGTTTATCCTGATATTCTTCCATCACCTTGTCACTCATGCACCTTCTTCTTTTTTTTTTTTTTTGAGACTAGGTCTCACTATTTTTGCCCATGGAACCGCAGGCTCTCATTGCCTGGGGTACCACAGACTCAAGCAATCCCAGCCTCAGCTTCCCAGGTAGCTGGGATTACAGGTGTGCACCACCACACCCAGCTATTTTTTTGGAACTAGGTCTCGCTACGGGCCCCAGGCGGGACTCAAACCGTGATCCCTAGCCCCGGCCACTTCATAGGGCTGAAGTTTACAGGCACGAGCCACTGTGCCCCGCCTTCATGTACCTTCTTTATCACTTGTGCCCGCCCCTGATTTTGTTCTCTTCCCCCTCCCTTGATCTATGCTTCAATTTTGTTGGCAATTTTATCTATCTATCTATCTATCTATCTATCTATCTATCTATCTATCTATCTATCTATCTATCTATCTATCTATCTATCTATCTATCTATCTATCTATCTATCTATTGGTCTGTCTGTTTTCCCCAAATCCCTCATATAAGTGAGACCATCCTATATTTTTCCTTTTTCTTTCTCTCTTTCTGCTTCTTGATTGAGTTGCTGGACCAAAGAGAAGCATCCAGATTTCAGATCAGTGACAGCTGTAATATTTGAGATGTATGTAATATTTGAGACATGCTAAATAAGGTAAATAATAAAAGACAAGTTCTGATAGGCTATTGTGTAGGACATATTCATACCAACAAGATATTTGTTGTTTATCTGAAACTCAGAGTCACTGGGCAAAGTGAGCTATTGTTGCTTTATTTGACTGCATTTGGTTCTTAATATATCTGGCGAAAGGTTTTGTTGACGTAGTGGATGGTCAGGGTGATGACAGCCCAGGGCCCATGAGGTTCCTGTGGCTGTTACTGAGAGCCAAAGGTATTCTAAAGTTGACTAGCTCATTCATTTTTCAACCAGAAACCTCCCTTTTCAGTTGATTATATTTTCCAATATTTTTGGTGTATTCTTCTTTAGATTCCAGATGCATTTGGTGTGATTTAAAGGAAAAAAATTTGGCCTTACAGCAGTCATGGTGGGGAATGAGGGCAGGGCAGGAGCAGGAGGGAGAAAGGTCTTCCTTTTGTGACCTGTGGACATATTTAAATTCCAGCCCAGGTGGAAGGTCCTTAGGGATGGTGTCTGGTACATGAAGCTCCTGTTTGACCTTGGTCCAGGTCCCAGGTGGCCACCATAACTAGTTTCAGGGTCAGATTAAGTCAATCAGAGTCTCATACCCAACCCCACCTTCCACCCAGGTCAGTGGACTGTGATCATTCGGGCAAGCAGGGGAGACAGGGTACCTGGAGCCATGACATGGGTCTGGGCCTGGGTTTGTCACCTTGCCAGCTCAGGGACATTCAATCTCAGTCATCATCAGTACTGCAGGACGATCACACTTCTGCTGATGCTGTGAGTAAACACTGTCCACAAGACCGACTTCTTAGGCAAAAGTCCCAGAAGTTAACTGCTGTGAACAACTCAGTCTACCACTTTAAGCTTCCACTTTGTAATCTGTAAAATGGGGTGAATAATAAGAGCTTGGGATCGATTGGCTGAAGCAAGTTAGAATGACAGACAAATATTGGTGATTTACTCGGTAGGTGATTGGACAAGCAAAATATTTACAAAAGCTAGTGGACTCTACTAAATGAAGGTAATGTGCTGAGTTAAGTGGGGAGGGCAGGATAAGGGTAAAGAGGCATAAAGGATAGTGGTGGTGGTGGGGGCACAGAGACAGAATGAATGAATAAATAAATGTACTTCAAGCCAAAATGAACAAATTCTCAAATAAACAAAAAACAAGAATTCATCACCAACAAACCTGTCCAACAGGAAATACTAGGGGGGTCACACAGGCTGAAATAAAGGGTATGCAGTAATGCAAGCACAACCCAGTTTCCTTCCTTCACACTCAGCCCTTTTCCTGACTGACACTGGAAGCTGGTGCTTTCGCGAATCTTCTCTGCAATTTCCTGCGCTAGATAATCAAAGCTAAGAGCCCAGGAGGCCGGTTCATGAGAGGTCACCATATGCCAGGCGGTGTACTAGACCCTGTGTGCTCTCATGGACTCACTTTTCACTACTGCTCTGTGGGGTAGACACCACCATTAGACTATTTTTCAGCTGGGAAAGCCAAAGTGCAGAAAGGGAAGCTAAGTGCTGGCTTGGTCTGGGGGGCAGGGGTGGGGGGAGGAAGGTGGTGTGTTGGTGACCAATCCAAGTGCCACCTGGATGTCCCCAGACACACTGCAGGAAGGGCTGGGAGAAGGAAAAGGCACAAAAGCACCTTTCCCCCAACTCACTCCCCACCATCCAATGACTAGGGGCTAGAGAAGAGGTAGAAAGGAGGGGAGGGGTATCTGTGTGTGTGGCAGGGGCTGGGGGTTGGGATCAGGGACCTATCCCCCTAATATGGGGAGCCTGTGGACTTTTTTTTGAATCCAAAAAGTCATTGGGGGAGCTGGGTGCCCAACTCTGGGGTCTTTTTTTTTTTTTTTTTGAGACTAAGTCTCGCTATTTTTGCCTGTGGAACCGCAGGCTCTCATTGCCTGGGGTATCACGGACTCAAGCAATCCCCAGCCTCAGCTTCCCAGGTAGCTGGGATTACAGGCACGCACCACCATGCCCAGCTATTTTTTTGGAACTAGGTCTCGCTACAGGCCCCAGGCGGGACTCGAACTGTGATCCCTAGCCCTGGCCGCTTCATAGGCTGAAGCTTACAGGCACGAGCCACCATGCCCAGCCCAACTCTGGGGTCTTGCTCTTCACTGTGGAGGTATTCCAGACATGGCTTCTTCTCACGCTTGTCAACCAGGAATGGCCCAGAGATGGAAATGAGGGTCTGTTCTCGGCATGGGAGAACCACAGCGCAGAGCTGGAGCATCACAACTGTGTGCCGGGGAGGCAAAGGGTGAAAACTTGTTTGGAAGGTGAGGCGGACATGGTGTAGGAATATGTGACGTGTCTGTGGTGGCAGAGTTTACAAAGCCAGCTTTCAATTTCCTTTGTTCCTGGCAGCAACACCCAGACACAGGGTGGAAGGAAACCACAGCTCTGGTCATTTTATAGATGAGCGGTCTGACCCTTAGGGAGGTTAAGTGGCTTCTTCAAGGACACGCAGCCCAGGAACGCAGGGCAGGCCCTGTGACTCCAGGCACAGACAACCAGAGCGTGAAGAGCTGAGGGAGCAAGGGCGGTGCTCGTGCAATTGTCATTCACCGGTTCCCTGCAGCTACGAAATTTACGGCTCTATTAATACACTTATTGTTTATCTTCTGGAAAAAGATCAGTGGTATTTTTGGTTGGCGTTCAGAGGGGAAGGGTTTCCTTCTCCACCCACTCAAGTCAATCACTTCTGCCCCTGAAGCTGCTTGCTTCCCTCCAGACAATGTAGGTTTGAGAGAGACTGGGCAGGGGAGCCAAGGGTGAAGGGTGGAACAAGAGACAGAGTTTCTACTTTCCACGAGGTTGGATGACTTCCACGCCATTTTGTTGGGTCTACATCTTTCCCAATTCCCTGGTGGTCTGAGTGGGCAGGGGCGGGGAGGAGGAAGGTGGTATGGTGGTGACGAAGGCAAGTGCTACCTGGATGTTCCCAGACACACTGCAGGAAGGGCTGGAAGAGGGAAGTAGCACAAAATTGCCTCCTAGTCCCACCTTTCCTCAGTGGCTGTGAGCTGGAGAAAAGGTGGAAGGGAGGGGAGGGGTGTCTGTGTGTATGTGGCAGTGGGTGGGGGTCGGGACCAGGGATCCACCCTCCCCCCATGTTGGAAAGCCTGTGGACCTTTCTCTGAATCCAAACTACCCTCCTACCTCTGCCCAGGCAGGCAGTCTCCTGCCAGTTTGGGAAATTGCTTTGGCCTGGAATTTTTCTGCTTGAGGGTGTATTTTTGGAGCCAGGCTGAGTGTTGTAAATCTCCAGTTACCAACATTCCTGAAGCAGGCCCAGAGGAGGTGGACAAGGATGGCACAGTCTCCAGTGGGAAGGGGGGAAGGCAGAGGAGGCTGGTGCCAGCACCCCTGCCCAGCTCTGGCACTGTTCCAGACCCCTGCTGCCTGGGCACGCTGGGGACACAGGGTACCATGGAGGAAGCTGCTTGTGGAGCCTCAGCCTGAGGGCCTGACCCAGGGAAGGCAAGGCTGGGAGGAGCCGGGAACAGCCTGCTCAGTTGGCTCACTTCACAGGAGAGAAGAGGTAAAAAGTCCCCAAGGTCAGGTGTGCCACAAGAGTACTCCGCGCATCCCACCCACAGCTGATGCTATGGCAGGAGTCAGCCTGGGGCGTCATGAGCCAATCCCCTGCCACCTTCCCTAGCAGGCTGGCTGGAGACGCCAGGGGCTTCGTGTGGCCTGAAACCTTATCTGCGGGGTGTCTACGAGACTGAGGCCAACGCACCGCCATAGGAAGGAAGCACGATTACCTCCATTTTCCCAGTGGAGGGATGGAGATTCATAGAGGCTGGGGACGCTCTGCCAGGTAGTTGATGGTTACAGGCACCCAGAAAGGCTTGCAGGGTAGGACCTCACTAGCTCAGGGAGGTTGTCAGAGGAGCGTCACCATGCCCTGCCTCGGCGACTTTGCTGCCTCTTGAGAGCAGCTGAGCTGCAGCACATGCTGAGGTCGTCACTTCCGTGCTGTGGGGCAGGGTCTTCCCAGGGGTTCCAGCTCCTTTTCAGCTCCCAACGGTGCCCAGGTGGATTGATTCAGGCAAAACCGGCAGGTTTATGTAACCTGATGTGATGCTGGGAAGCCAGCGGGGCTCAGATCTGGGTGTGGGTCCTGTCTTTGCTCTTGGTGCTAAGTGACTGTGGTTACATCAGTCACAGAATAGGTGCTTATGATGATGTGAAAAATTCTAAAGTGCATGCAATGGATAACAAATCTCTCCCAGTTTTGCTCCCTAGACCTCCAGGGTCCCTTTCCATGGGTAATGGCTTACCAGGTTCTGTCTCCCACGCATGCTCAGTGCAGGTTCAGGAATGGGGGCTCAGCTGCATGTTGAAGGACAGAGCTACTTAAGGAGCAAGACCTAGTGAACCTGTAGTTTCAAGAGTAACTGAACACTGTAACCTCCCAGATGTGTATTCTATTGTCCTCTACCTTCTGCTTCCTGAGAAGGCTAGAAATGAAGATGTGGCTGGCCTCAAGGAGCCCACTTCTCAGCCCCATTAAAGGTGGCTTCTCCCATCAAAGGCAGAGACGGGGCTGGGGCTGGTCATGTGACTTGATCTGACCCATCAAATGCAGCCCAGCACCTCTTGCTATTCCAGTTGCCAGCTAAGCCCTCAGCAGGTCTGGTCACTTCTGTTCTTGTTCCTAGGAACCTAACTGCCAGGCTTTAAGGCAGTCCAGGATCTACTGATGGGAGAGTGATCACTTGGGGGTCGGAGGGAGAGCCCTGGGGATAGATACCATGTGGAGAGGGAGGCATATGGAGGAGTGTGAAGCCAAGTGACAGCCAGCCGTGGTGTCCCGGGTGTGCTGACAACAGTCTTCCTGGTCTTCCACCCCAGCCCAACCTCCAGCTGAATGCAGCTGCACAACAGACTCCAATCCTTCCCCACCAAATCAAGAGAAATTATAAATTGCTATTTTAAGCCACTCCATTTGGGGTTGATTGGCTCTGCAGACTAGAAAACTGTTGCACACTTATCTACAGAAGATAGCCCTATATCCCACAACAAACCTAGGCTGAGACAATTTACTTATAAAGAAATTACAAAACAGAGCTTCATTTGAGCCAGTATAGTTGCCAATTCCTTTTCCCACTAACAGAGGTTTGATTTGTTCAGAAAGTCTTGATCCTTTTGGGGGTGATATGGTTCAGGGACAATTGGACCAAGCTCCAACCCCAGAGCTTGATAACTGAATAAACCAAGTGAGTTAATACTCTCCCGTATGATTGGCTCATGAAGGGATCTGTGCCCCAGTGATGCTAATAACACATGAATGGACTTGGAGTGTTTCTGGAATGGATCTCTTAGGTGTAAGAAAGAGTAGCCTCTTCTCCTGGACTTTGGATCTGGACCTGTTCAGATTGGGTGACAACTGTAAAATGTCCACAGACATCACCATGATGGTAGAGAGAACGGTGGGGACAAGAAAATGGTGTATTGCCGCCAATGTCATTGTGCCATCCAATCAACCAATTTGGGCCTGTCCTCCACAAACTTCTCACTTAGTGAGATAATAAATCCCATAGTTGGTGAAAACAGTTGAAATGAGTTTCTTCTTCTTGGGTACTGGAGTACACACACACTCTCTCTGTCTCTCTCTCTGTCTCGCTCTCTCACTTGCTTCTTTTCTAACCCAGCATCTATTTCTTCTTCTGTTTAAATTACCTATTTTATTTCAATGGGGAGTCAGTATTCTTCTTTTTGTACTAGGCAGTTCAATTGAGTTCATGCTGTTCCTGATTCTGGGCCACTGAGTTGATCCTGGCCAGTTGAGCATTGCACAAGCCATAGCAACTGGTTTGTGATGGACATAACTCCCAGGTCTTCATATTTCACCCCCTTCCAACTCTCTACTCCCAACAGGAGTGATTGCTTCAGGGATGGACAAAAACCTTTTATCCCAATCCCAGTCTGTTTGGGGAGAACTTGACTAGAAAGATTCTCACTGGTGGGCATAAGTGGATGAGGGGGTGCATGGCACCTAATAGCATCCCTTCCACAGTCCTTCACATTTCTGAGAATCAGAAATTATTATTACAAAGCCCATACTCATACGAACAAGTTTTTTGTTGTTTTTCTGAGATCCACATTTAGCTGAGTGTCTTACATTTCAGTGCATTAAATCAAGCAACTCGAGGCCATTAGACATAATTAAAAACAGGATGTGATGATTGCACTGGAATTATCCAAAAGAATGTCCATCTTTCTAGGGGATGCTCTTAAAAGCATTTAGGGGCAAAGGGTTAAAATGTCTGCGAATTACTCTCAACGGTTTAGCAAAAATATTAATGGTGTTAAAATGAACAACAAGAAGAGAAAAAGCCAAATGTGGCAAAATGTTAACTAATGATGATGACTATAGGGCAAGGGTGGACATGGATTGATGGTACTGTTCTTTCAAATTTTCTGTAAGTTGGACACCTTTCCCAGATGAAATTCTGGGAAAAGACAAACAAGAAAAGTCAAGAAAACTGAGAGCAGGCAGCAGAGAGCAGAAGGGGTACAAAGGCGTGAGTGGTTGGGCAGCTGTTCTAGCAGGTGTGGGCTGCTCGCCCCCACGTGCCACGGATGGCCTGGGGTGCCCGCCAGTTAGAGTCCAAAGCAGTGAACAATTTTTCAGTAAGTTCACCGCTAGGTCCTTGACAGCCGCTAGGGGGCAGCATTGAGAGAGGCTGCCCGTGCACAACAGAGTATTTTTAAAGGCGTTTCTCACTCTCTGATGAAGTATTGTCTGTCCAAGTTTCTTCAAGTCGTATTTCCATCTTTCCATCAGGTTGATGTGAGGAATTCCTTATATATTCTAGATATTAATTACGTGTTGCAAATATCTTTACCTGCTTGATGATTTGTCTTTTCCCTTTCCTGCATGGAAATTTTAATCTTTAGATGCATTTTTATGTAATCAAATGTATCCATCTCTTTTTCTTAACTGATTAGTGCTTTTCATGCCTTAAGAAATCTTTCTTTGCTTTAATATCACAGAGATAATGTTCTCTATTTTCCTTCTGAAATTCCTAAAGTTCTATCTTTGACATATTTGGAATTGATTTGGTAATGATATGAGGCTGGGTCTACTTTCATTTCTTTGGGGGTGGGGAGTATTTCCCCATTTGCAGATCTGTTGGGAGGCAGACTCCCAGTGGAGAACCCCACAGTATAGGAGGATAGAGTAACTCATCTGAAGTGGTCCTGATGCAAATGTTGATAAAGGTATTTTCTCAACACACAGCAAGCAGGGTGACCCTTAGGTGAGGCTGCAGGGAGGAAAAGAGGACACACAGGGGGAGTGAAGCACAGAGAGGTTAATTAATTTGTTTGAAATCACACAGTTATAAAGGAGGGACACTGAGATCTAAGATCACAGAGTCCCCAAATTTACCTACTAGGTGACATGCCTCTCAGTGTAGTATTACCATTGTTTCTAGCTATTTTAAACATACACAGTGGTATTTTCTGTGATGGGCCATATTTTACTTCTTTACAGCAAATAGCCTCTGATGAATGTCACTACTTTCCATCCCCCCTGCCCTCAACCCTTCCACCACAGCCTGATGGGAAGCACAAATGAGAGAAGAATGTGGCATTTGGAGTCAGGTGACTCTCCTCCTCAACCCCTCGCCCCACCTCAGCTCTGCACTAGCCTGAATGTAGATTGACTTTGCTCCCCCCCCCCCCCCCCATCCATCCAGCCTCTGGCCTCAGCCTCCATCTGTAGAGCTGGAACAGTACTGCCGCCCGTGACCTCCATGGCTCCTCCTGCTCAAGGATTCTCTGGCTCTCTCTGGTCTATTTTTGCCTGACACCTTTCCCAGGGGCCTGTGGGCCTGAGCTAATTTCCCTGACTGGCTCAGATCCAGGCAGCTCAGGTGCAGAGCGCCCAGCTAACGAGGCCAAGGTCATGGACCAGTTTGAGACTCAGAGGAAACCGTGACTCTGCTGCAGGACTTTGGCTCTCCTGCCCATCACCAGGCTCAGGCACTTTCAGCCCCAGAGGGATGCAGAGAATGGAGTTGACTCCTGCAAGTCATCACTTTCAAGTCGTTCACATCAGCTGCTGGGAGCGCAGGTCCCAGTTAACTTCTGTGACTGTGGTGCAATGTGTCCCCCCTGTCAGTGGGCAGGCAGGGAGCAGATGGGGTGGGGTGGGGAGACACCCAGGCTGCTTGTCAAGTGCATCCCCGTCTACAAGCAGGTTAAGTCAGGAGGATGAGAATCAACTCAATTTCTCTAAAGAGAAGCATTTACTCCCTCCCGAGGCCACACGCTGCAGGACCTCCTCCCTCCTTCTGCCTGAGTCATGTCTGTGCCTCCTAATCACTGTGAGGCAGAGAAGGGCTCCTCTCCCTGCTTCAAAGACAGGTGTCTGATTTGTTCATTGCTGCACCCCTGGCACCTAGATCTGCACCTGGGATGCATACAGCAGAAACTCAACAAGTAGCGCCAAAGTAAATCAGTCCATGTTGTTCTAGAGGGAACTGTGGACTGCATTCAAACGGACACAGCATCACCAATAAATGTGTTGCTAGACTTTGTTGTGTGAATATCGCAGTGTAATCACACACACCTGGATGGTGGAGGTGAAACCTAGGGTGATGGCAGACCCTGTTAACACCCCCACCCATGGGGCTCTTGTTGACTGAAATGTCATTAAATAGAACTGTGTCAGTGATTACTGAGTTCTTACTGTACTCAGGCTTTGGGCAAAGCACATAACATTTGTTGATTCATTTCATCTGCAAAATAACTCTGTAAAATGGGTACTCCCATGATTCCCTTTTCACAGAAAAGAAAACTGGACAAAGACTAAATAAGTAAATCAACCCCCAAAGGCCAGACTTCTAATCACAACTAATCCTCAGTTCAGGATGTGTCTGGCATGTAAGTATCTGTCTATGAGGTATGAGTGACTAAAAAATATATGTGGCCTTCAAAGGGGAAAGGTTAAACAAACCAGTATATCCACATTGTGGAATATTACTCAGCAACCAAAAAGAACAAGCTATGAATACATGCTGCAACCTGGGTTATGCTGAGTGTCAAATGGCAACCCCATAGGTTTCATACTATATGATTCTTTTTGATACCATTCCTGAAATGACAACAATGTAGAAATAAAGAACAGATTAGTGAAGGCAGGGTCTAAGGAGGGTGTAGGTGGGAGGAAAACTGCTGTTAAGGGGTAGCCCCACAAGAGATCATGTGCTAAGAGCGACATTCTCAATGCCAATCTACTGTTGCTAAGGATTCTTTGGTCCATGACAACCACGTGTGAGACAGTAATCCCAGTGGGCTCTGTCATTTAGTCTAGGTGTGTCGTAGCTGTACTGTCCAGATGTGTAGCCACAAACAATGATGTTCACACAAAGACAAGAGTGTCTAAAGAGATATTCCTCAGAATGGACCCCTGTCTGAATGGGACACGTGACTGTATCCTGGTTATGATGTTGAACAGGAGGCCAGAGAGGCTGCCCTTGGTGCCACAGAAGACACCTAGCAGCTTCCAACTCCAAAATAGAAAATTAATGCCAGTTTTGGTGTGCGCATTATATACAACGGTTCAATGTTTACAGTAACTACTGACAATTAAGGCATTTTTGCAAGAGGCTACTACAGGAAAATTGGGTAAAGGATGCATACCGTCTCTCTATTGGTTTGTACATATGCAAAACAAAATGTTCAATATGGAAGAGGAATGGGTGAGTGCCTGCCTTCAAGGGGCTTGTGTCTAGGGAATGACCCCTACCCAGGTCACGTTCACGGGTCATGGTATGTCATGGTATGTCACCTGGCAGGGCCTGGCAGGAAACCTTCCAATTCCATGTGTGAGTGGGGGGGAATGAAGGAGGTGGAGCTCTCCAGGTCAGAGGTGAGAGGGGAGGGGAAGGACATCCTAGGTTGGTAGGTTGGGGACCACTGGGTTTTTCTTTCCCCATAGTCATCCCGGGCCTGAAAGATCTCAAGTTATTCCACTGCAAATACACACACAGGCTATTCCCCAAGTTGTACATAAAAATTTTAAGTGACGGACAAAATTATCCTCTTCAAATTTTTCTTCCACCTTTGACGCCTGCTGCTGCTGATCTGATAGAGCCCTCTGTGAAAGGAGAAAATGAATGAAGATTCCCTTGTCAAACATCACACCAGCAATCTGGCGTCTTTGTTCAGCCTGTCAAGATCATCTTTCACGTTCAATTTAGTAAAAAGGCAGATGTTAATGCTTTTCCTGTTAAGAGATAATTTCTTTTTTAAATGCATGGATTTTTTTTTCTCTTGATAGGCCTCATCTGGGTTTATATATGGTAACAACTTAGGGATGGAAAGACTGAGTGCTTGAGGGGAAAGGGGGTTTGGAGACCCTGTATTTGAATCTCCATTCCACCACTTACTAGCCACAGTCTTGGTTTTCCATATCCTTGATCTCTATGATGAGACGGACAGAGTCCATGGGACCGTGATACAGAACTCACAAGGTTGTGGGGGATAAATGTGAAAACATTCGCCACAGGACCTAGTATATTGCCTGACATGTAGTGAGTGTTCTGCTAGTGATTGCCATGATTGTTAACAGTACTTCTAGTTTATATAAGCCATTGAAGATAGGCACCTATCACAATGCTGTACAAACAGCCTCGTTTCTAGCAGCTCTGCTTCTATCAGTCAGGTGAGCCAAGGCTATGCTGCAAGAACAAACAGCTCCTCTCAGGGGTTTAGAACAATACAGATCTCTCTTCTCCAGGCTGCAGGTCCACAGTGGGTGCAGCTCTGCTCCTGGGAACTTTCCTCCTGGACCCAGGGTGACAGAGCAGAGGGCTCTGGACCAACATTGGGTTTGAGGACAGAGGCAAGTACTTTAGCACTGCAGACTACGGCACAGAAAGGAGACATTAGCTCCATGCAAAGCTCATCCATCAGAACAGGTTTTCTTGTCCCTCAATGTAAGAAGGAAATGTCACCCCCATGTGTCTGGAAGGGGAGGGGGGATGCAGAGAAGTGTAGCCAAAGTCCTGATAACAGTGCTTTCAAGAACCACTGTCAGCTCAGGCTGGGCTACACAGTAAGGGAGAGCAGGAGTGGGGCGCCAGCCCTGGGACCCCCCCTCCCCACCCACCTCTACCATACTGGCCCCACCC
>PVHY01012755.1:10729-43507 GCA_004024945.1 Uropsilus gracilis | reverse complement strand
AAACCACTGTCTGTGCTTGCGCAACCGCTTGCTTGAATCCCAGACCTGTAGCTCCACGTGTTTGTTGTGATGTTGTTCCTGGAACACACCGTAAGTGTATCAGGCGTGCATGACCAAGACAGGACTGTGGTCTTCCGCTCCACTCAGTCAGTGGAGTTCTTAGTTCCTAATCCTGGTTAATTGACATCAGCTGGAAATCTAAGCCTTATCTGTGATTCTTTGTGTTTTCTCGACACCCCAGTCTGTCAGCCTTGCTCTACCAAGACCTGCACCCATGCTGGTTACACAGATGGCTCCAAATAGCTATTTGTGCCTGAATAAGCCACCGGAGTGTGGGGCTTTCTGGCTCCAGCCTTCTTGCCTTCCTTCTCTCACTAACACCCCCAAAGTAAAGCTGTGAGGTGTCCACACAGGTCTGAGCTGACAAGCGGGTGCTTGGCCCTGCTTGTTGGGAGCCGAGGTGGGAGTGAGAAGGAACGAACGAGAGAAATGGTCAGTCAGAGACTGGGCTCAAGTGGCATGGGGCTAACAGCAAATTTAGGGCACCCTAAAAGGGTTTTTATACAGTGTGCGAAGGAATGGTTGCAGTGCGGTAGGTAACAAATAAAAAAAGAAGGTAAAGACAGGATCCTGTGGAATGTGGCACATGGAGGCAGGGGGATACATTATCTTTCAGGAAACACCATTATCTTTTAAAAAAAATTATTTATTTTGTTTCATATCGTTATCCATCCAGGCTTCTCCCACCATCTTATCACCCATGAACCATTGTCTTTGTCTTTTGTGCCCCTCCCACTCCCAATTCCCCCTCTCCCTCTCATGCCCTATGCTTCAATTTTGCTGAGAGTTAGTTTTAAAATTTTCTTGTCCATTTGTTTGTTTTCCCTTTGTCCCTCATGTAAGTGAGACCATCCAGTATTTCTCTTTTTCTTTCTGGCTTATTTCTGGTAGCATGATTCCTTCTAGCGCTATCCACGTTGCCACAAATGACATAAGTTTGTCTTTTTTGATTGATGAATAATATTCATTGTGTACATACACCACAGTTTTCTGTACCATCCATCTATTTTGGGGTATTTGTGTTGCTTCCATATCCTGGCTATTGTAAATAGTGCTACAGTAAACATCCAGGTACAGGTGTCAGGAAACACCATCACCTTTTTGGGGACTGTCTCTCAGGTGAGTTAATCATAGGAGGAGGGAGGATGCCACTCATGTAAAGAACTGTGCAAACCTGTCTTTAGTGCCCTAAAGTCAGATAAGATAGTGAAGGAAGCTTCCCTCAGAGTTCAGACCTCAGGCAGTCATGGCTCCTTACACTTGCTGGCAGCCTTCTCTGCAAAGTAAACTGCCATCCACCTGCCCACTCTTCTGGGAGCCTCCTTGACCACTAGGAAGAAACACTGTCTTCCTGCATGTGAAGTGGGGATCACATCGTTTTAGGGTTGTTTACACTACTTGTCTCTCCATGGGCTCAGCTCCTTGAGGGCCTGTGATGTTCCTGAGCATAGTGAGCAGGAGTTTGTACATATCTATGGAGCAGTGTTTTACCTGGGACTGTGTCCAGTGGCAGTGTTGGAGAGTGACCCTAGAGGGCTGGCAGGGCTGGGGCTCTAGGCAGTTCCAGAGCATTGCACGGTCTGCTGGCCTTTCTGCATCTACAGTCTTCAAGAAGTTGCTTCTCTTTGCCCATTCTCCTGCCAGGGCCTCGACCCCTGTGGATCTTCTTTCTTCCTTGGACCTAATTACCATACGCTTTCCCCTTTCAAATTCTGCTCTCCCTTCAAAGCTCTGCCCCCTCTTGGGGACCTCCAGGCTGGTGGTGCTCACTCTCCAGCTCCTTCATTCCAGGATTCCAGGGGTGGGTGTGTTTGTGAAGCTTCTTCAGAAGCTCTGGCCACAAATATGCTAATTTGTATTTTAATTTAAATAGGTGTTTAAAAAAGAGACTGTTACTCTTGTATATTATATGTAATTCTGAGTTTAATTTGAAAAGCAATGTAAAAGATATTAAAATAATAATCACTTATATTCCTATATTCATCTGTCTATATTTTAATATATTTTTATCCAGATTTAAAAAATATATAGTTATGAACATTTTAGAATGGTTTTAGTCTTACAGCAAAGTTACAAGAGAATACAGAGATCTTCCACATACCCTTAGCCTAAATTTTTCAATTTTGTCACAGAATCCTTATTCTCTTTGTCTCTAAGTGATTCCAAAGTCCAGAAACAGAGAAAATGTAAAATATTATATTGTCAAGGCTGTCTTACACCTGTATATAAAATAAAATAATGGTATCTACATTTTCAGATTGTTGCCTTGCTATATATGTATATATATTATTTTTTCTCAATCATTTGCAAGTAGGTTATATTATTAATCCCTTAAAACTTCAGTGGAGCTTAAAGACAAAGATATCCTAGCTGGGCATGATGGCGTGCGCCTATAATCCAAGTGCTGGGAGGCAAGAGGCCTGGGATCGCTGGAGTTCACGGGTTGGAGACTACACCAGGCAACACAGTGAGATCTGGTCTCGAAAAAGCAGCCGGGTGTGGTGGCAGGCGCCTGTAATCCCAACTACCTGGGAGGCTGAGGTTGGAAATTGCTTGAGTCCGTGGGACCGGGACTACCCCGGGGGGCAACATAGTGAGACCTAGTCTCAAAAAAAAAAAAAGAAGACAAAGCTGTCCTGTTACATTTTTGTCTTAGTCTCTTTAGGCTGCTATGCCAACATTACCATGGACCAGGCAGCTTATAAACAGCAGACATGAATTTCTCACAGTTCTGGAAGCTGGAAGGTTCAAGATAGGGGTGCTAGCAGGGTCAGCATCTGGAGAGAGCTCTGTTCCTGGCTCACAGACAACCATCTTCTTGCTGAGTTTTCACAGGGCAGAGGGCGTGAGGGAGTTTTCTGGGGAACGGAGCTCTCATTTGGGCACAGATCCCATTGTGAAGGTTCTTCCTGTGTAGCTAATCACCTCCGCAGATGCCACCTCTGAAATCCATCACATTGGATGTTGAGATTTGACTTATGAACTGGAGGGGGGCACAAAAAATAGTCTCTATCAATAGCCACGTATAGTTATTCTATGAAGGGGATTTAATATGAATATAGTATTTCTCTTAATGATCTGTGTTTCTGTTTAATTGGTTGTCACGTTAATATCCTTGAGACCATTTTTACTGTAGTCCAGGATTTGATCCAGATCCACATGATGCATTTAGTTGTCTCTTGGTTCCTCTAACGTGAAGCAGCTCTGTCTTCTTTTGTCATTATGACATGGACATATTTGATTAATATGGCCAGTTACTGTACAGAATGTTCTTCAGTGTAGGTCTGATGTCTCCTCATCAGACCTACACTGATGTAGGTCTGATGAGGATTAGATGCAGATTAGATGCAGTCCCTCTAGAATACTGTGGGAGACGGTGCGCTTCTTGGGGGTACCACATCCAGAGGCACACCTATCTATCTGTACCCCCCCCTCCCCCGACCCCAGTGGTTCTTTCAGCCTATCTCCACCACTTTGAAGGGGAATCTCATTACTTTCTGGCACAACGAAATGTACTGGCCTCATCTTGTACTGCCCTGTCCACTTCCTGAATCCAGCGGTTCTCTGAGGGACCTGGCTCATTCTAGTGAGCCAGAATCTGGAGGTCATTGGTCTCTTCACTGACCATTTCATACCCGCTTTGTTCTGTTTATTTCTTGTCTGTGACATTGGAATCTTTCTATTTATCTGCATTCCACAAAATCATAACATGCCACAAACACTGAAATGTGAGTTGAAGTGGCTGGATAGTGCTGGGCGTGTGAATGGGCTGTCACCAGCTGCCCACGCGGCAGCGGGCATCCTCAGCCGTGCTTCTGTCCCCAAGTCCCAATGTCTCTCATGTGTCCCTCAACTCAATTCTTAGACGTGAAATGTCGCAGCACAGCGGTGTGCTTGTCCTGTGTGAATGGGAAATGGTTTAGGCATTTGAGTCATAAGATGGGAGAGCAGCGACTTCTAACATTAGGAATGGGACTGAAACTGAAGTGGGTTTGTGAAAGGCAACACCTGGAGGGCGTAAAAGCAGGAGGTGAGAGCCAGCTTACCCTCAGTGTTAGGGGCTGGGCACAGGGAGAAGAAGGTGAAGGTGCCATGGGCCTCATGTGTGCTGGGGACTTGGAAGTAGTGGAGTCAGAGGGAGCCTATTGCAAATTCTTCATTGGGAAGAGAGAAGCAGAGATTGGCTGTAGGGTCTTGGGGTGTTCTAGGAGCAAGGGAAGGATTGTGGAGGTTTCCATTACCTCCACTGTTCTGGGGATGGTACTCAAAGAGCTGTGGGCTTCCAGGGAGGATTTGGGGAAAGAGCCTGGAGTATCGTGAGGCGTGAACCCCCAGCGTTTGCAGCATTCCCTTTTGTCCACTAGCTTTGCATGCTCCCTGCACCCCTGGGCCTCGGCTGTGCCAAGCTGGCTCTGTCCCAGGGACACCAGGCCCAGCGCCCAGCGTTGCTCGGTTTCCTTTCATTGAACTCTAATGCCTGTGGCCTGCTTAACACAAAGCCTTCCTTTTCCTGGGCCCCTGCTCTGGGGCAAGCCCAGGGCAGGGCGTGGGGTAGGGGACCTGGCCCCTTGTCCTGGGGCTCCCAGCAATGCTGGGGCTATGGGTGAAGAAGGGCCTGAGGGCTCCGAATGAGTCTTGTCAAGACTCAGTTCTGTCTGTGGTCTGTCTGTGGGGGCTTTCTCTGGGGGCAGCACCTGAGCTCAGTGGTCCTGAGAGGCAGGGAGGGTGGGTGGTCAAGAAAGAGGGGTGGGGAACAAGACTGTGTATTCAGAATGCTTGGAGTGGCTTGGAGTGGGTCTTGGGGAAATGTGGGTAGAGGGAAAAAATGGGAGGTGCCTAGAAGAGAACGTGAGACAGTCACTGCTATCTTTTTATTATCATTAATTAACTAAAATTTTTCTGACATCATTGCAGTCCCCATAGTTCTCCTGCTACCATATCACCCGTGAACTATCACCATACTCCCTTGTGTTCATTCCTCCTCTATTTTGCCCCCTTCCCTCTCTCTCCATTGCTATATGCTTCAGTCCTATGGTCAACCTGCTGATTTTTTTTTTTGAGACTAGGTCTCGCTATGTTGCCCGGGGTAGTACCAATCCCATGGACTCAAGCGATCCTCAACTTCAGCCTCCCTTCAGCTGGATCCCCAGCTTCAGCCTCCCTTCAGCTGGGATTACAGGCGCCCACCACCGTCCCCGGCTATCTTTTGAGACTAGGTCTTGCCTTGTTGCCCAGGGTAGTCTTGATCCCACAAACTCAAGCAATCCCTGGCCTCTTGCCTCCCAGCACTTGGGTTACAGGCATGCACCTCCATGTCTAGCTTGACTTTTTCTTGACCTTTTGTTTGGTTTTTCTATATCCCACAAAGAAGTGAGACTGTCCGGTATTTACCTTTCTCCTTCTGGCTAATTTTGGCCTGCATCATCCCATCCAGCTCCGTCCATGTTGCTGCAAATGACATGAGGTTTTCCCTTTTGATCACAGAGTAATATTCCATTGTGTACAGATGCCACACTTTTTTGATCCATTCATCTGTTTGGGGGATATTGGGGCTGTTTTTCTACCCTGGCTATTGTAGCTAGTGCTACAATAAGCATAGGCGTGCAGGTCTCCTTGCGAATGAGTGTTTTTGAGTCACCGCTGTCTTAATCATGGTCTTTCTGTGTTGGTTTTAGCTTTCAGACTTGAGAGAGCTGCCCTCGGTCAATGAGCAGTGGGACCTTATCCTCCCACATGGGGCGTTCTGGGGGATATAGGGACCCTAGCAAGAGATGTGAGGTCTGGGGTGACTCTCCCAGAGTCTGGGGGTGGTGCACAGCAGCTGATCTCCTCTCTTCTCCCACCCCTTCTCCAGACATCCTTCTATGGCCGCTTCAGGCACTTCCTGGATATCATTGACCCCCGCACACTCTTCGTCACTGAGGTAAGTCATGGCGGACATTCTCCATGAGGGCCCTTGGTCTTTACCCCTGTCACTGAGAAGACTTGTGTGTGTGCTTTCTACACCTCTCAGTTCATTTGGAGCTCACACCATCCCCTCAAGGTAGACAGTGATTATTGTTATTTCAAATTTGAGTACAATTACCAGCAAGTCCATGAATGCTACGCTCCTGACAGAAGTTCACACAGTACAGATATGCTGAAGTAGAACGACACAGGGGGGTTCACATGCTCCCCCTACCAGTTCCCTTCAGCCACAGGTAATGTTGAATTTTTTAAAGTGTAAGTGGCCTTTTACTTGGACCAGTCTAAGTAATTCGATGAGTGTACTCATGTCTCCACTACCACAATGAGGATGGAAAACATGTCCATCACCTTAAAATGTTCTCTCGTGGTTGCTTATAGGCAGTCTCCCCCAGGGCCTGCACCACCCCTCCCCTCCCCCACCACTCTCCTGTCCACCTCAGCAACTGCACACCTGCGTTCTGTCCCTGTGGTTTCTGGAATCCCTGTGCTGTGTGGCCTTATCCCTACCTTCCCTCTGTCAGCCTCCTGCTTCTGCACTCAGGCCATGGAGTTCAAATTCTCCTTGTCACTGAGTAGTTGTCCCTGGAAAGGATGATCCAGAACTTGTTTATCCTCATCTGTTTGTTCATGAACCCCTGGGTTGTTTCTAGTCTGGAACTATTACACATGAAATGTCCTCTCTGTGGGTGTATGTTTTGTTTTTCTTGAGTCAATAGCTAGGAAGAAGACCTCTGGCTCTGTGGTGAGTACGGTGTGATTTACCATGTTTAGCTTCATGGGAAACTGCCCACTGCTATTCAGAACACTAGCGCTTCTTGCCTTCCCATCCACATGCTCTCAATGGATTGTCCACTTTGTTCCAGCAACCCCAGGAGGGGTATTTGCAAATGTGCAGGAATGCTCAGCATGGAATAGCGCCTCTTCATCAGCACTGTCAGCGAGGCAGTGCATGAGCATTTTATAGGATTAGCTCAATTACACTAATTCACAGCAAGCTCTGAGGTAGGCACTCTCACGGCTTACATTTTACAGATGGGAAACAACCTCATGCACTTGGTGCCGGCCAGTTGTTGGTCCAGGCTATGAACCCAGGTAGGCTCGTTTCCAGATCCCTTTTGCGTAGACAGCTTGTCTTTTCGTTTAGACTTGAGTGTAGGCAACTTCCCTGAGCTCTCCAGCCAGTAGAAGGCCTTAGTCTTGCTCTGGGATCCCACATGCCCACCTTCTCTGCACATCCCTCTGACGTTGGTTTGCTTCAAGTCTGGAGCAGACCAGCTTTGGGAAAGGAAAACTGGAGGGAAGAGACACAAGACCTATGGGGCATCTGGGCCTAGAACTACCCCGTGGTTTCTGGAGAAGAAGGCTAGTAATGGGGAGTGGGGTAATTACCTCCTAGGTAGCTTCCAGGAAAGAGAAAGCACCTACAGGTATTTTACTGGCTAGTCTTACCTGCCCTCGGAACCTACTGCCTCTTCAGGCCAAGGTTGCTGTACTTCTGGGTTCTCTGAATTCTCCTGAGGAGGACCATCACCTATACAGTCACATAAAAACCATTCTAGAAAACAATGACTTAGTTTAGATTGTGTCTCCCTCAAAAGTTCATAATGGTGCAAAAGTAAGTCACGGCATTTATCCCAGTATAAATGCCCTTGATGGGTGGAGTAAACAACAGAGGCCAGTGCTTTATTCTCATGATGGATGTGCTCATCGTTGTCTTTGAAATTTGCTGAAAGATGGTGGAGGAGCCTTGGGAGACTGGGAGAAATTTCAGTGACTCCAGAGTACCACAATAGGCAGGAGCTGTGAGGAGAGTGCCTGCTACAAGGTGGCATCTGCCTGCACCAAGGATCCCATCCGCCCACCTCTCATTCCTGCAGCCTTTCATCTGACTGCTTTCCTCCTGGACTCTAAGATTCTTTCTTCAACGTTTGCAGTTTGAAAGACCCCGATAGTCTTATACGTTACGGAGTCATTTTTTGCCTGGTTCTCCTATCAATCATCGAATTAGCAAAGCACTATTTAGCGACTAGAAGATAACCCATGCAACAGTGATTTTGGAATATTCTTCACATTTCCTATTCTTCCCCTTCATTCAAAGACACTTGAAGACTCGGACACGCTTCCCAGAAAGATCTGCTTCCCTCTGCCCTGCTGCACCCTGGCTGGGAATGGCTTCGGGCACTCCGTGTTGGCTTTTCAGACAGCTTCCACCCAAATCTCCAAAGCCTAAAATCTGTGGACCTTCAAGGGCCTTCAGCCTTCTCTGGTTCTAATCCAGGCAGTTTGCTTAGCAAGGCCACTTCCATGGGGTCGTGGAGAAACTAGAAGCATGGAGAGCAAAGAACCTCTCCTTGAGTGCCTCCCCCATGAACCGTGCGACCAGGAAGACTGGGCATATCCTCCTGCTGGGTTCAGTCCACAGTCCGTGGCTCCTTCAACAAAACACTGACCTCTCCCAGGACCTTGGGCTGGTGTCTTGGGAGGGCATGTGGGGCAGTGAGTGACCAGTCGGAGGAGATCTGGAGGACTGTGCACCTGTGAGGTTGAGAGAGCAGTGCAGCACATGAAGAGGTGGTTCTGAAAAGGTGTTTCCCAAGGTGGGAAGCTCTTGGGGACCTTGAAAAGCTCTTGAGTCAGCTGGTAGCTGGAGAGTGTCTATCAGCTGAGCGGATGGATAGACTTATCTCAAGGGAGTTTAGCAATTTATCCTGGTTTGCGATTTATGACTGACCTGGTTTTACAGATTCCAGCCCTTGTATGTGTCATGATGTGGAGCAGATTTTAGTCACCATAATTTCTCTTAGGAAGAAGGTTGTCTTTGTTCTCAGAATGCCTTGGGCAAAGCTGCAGAGGAGAATGTTGGTTTACTTGACAGGAAGAAACATTGTGCTTTTTAATTCTAAAAGGAGAAAGGAGAGAGGAGAGAGAAGGAAGAAGAGGGTGAGATGGTGGGAGACATTGAGTAATCCCATGAGGTAGAAGATCAGAGGTGGGGCCTCTCAGGTGGCCGTGCTTAGTACGTTCATACATCCTTGTGAACATGTCACAGCTGCTGTGCTAGGGAGTTGTCAGCAAAGTGCGCCCATTCATGAAATCTTTGCAGAAGTAGATTACCCAGGGACGGGGTGAGAGTAGGAACTGAGTCTGCTGATGGGGTGCAGTGCGTACTGCGTCAGGTCTGGTCAAGCAAACCACCAGGAATTGAAGAGGCCTTGGCTTTGGCCTGGCACACAGGTCTTGGCATTAGATCTAGACTGAAGGGCCTGGTGTACCAGCTGACATCTAAGTTTCCTTTCATCATGGACTGACAGTGGAAGGAATTTGCCAAATTCCACAATTATTTAACAGAACAAAAGCGTCTCAGATGATTATCCTGAAGTACATAGAAAAGTAACTGAAATTATGTTACTAACACCAACTCAGAAGGGTATACTGGGTCTAGGATAGAATGAGGAGGTCTTTATACTGATGTTGGTAGCCAGGATTCTCTCCAGGGGAGTAGGGGATACAAATGTGGAGTAGGGAAAAAGACATGGAAGTATCAGTGTGAACTCATAATTTGGATCCACGTACACACATGCACATACATACATGCTCACATTAACATGAGTGCGTCAAAGCAATGTCACTCCAGCAATAATGAATACACATCTCACTCAGACCCTAAACACCACTCCTAAAAATAGCAAAAACTTCTTGGAAAAATGGTCAAATTCACATCTGGAGAACTGCTTTAGAAACTAAGATAGTGCTTAGAGAATTATGGAGACATAGCAACAGGTAGTAGTTGTGTCTTCCTGGCCTGTTCCACTGGCCACATTTGGGACCATTTGAATATTCAGAAGAATAAAAGCAATAGATGAGAAACACGAATACAAATAGTGATGACAATAATGCATGTGTCCAGAGACATACTGAAAGTGATCAATGTAGGAGGAAATAACTAGGCTACCCTGTAGATGCCATCATTGCCAGTGGACCCCCCCCCCCCCAGACCTTGGATGTCACTATTGACCTCAACCCTGCAGCAGAATCTCCTTCAGGCTGTTTGCAAAGTTCCAATGATGGTAGAAACTTTCATGCTCCAAGCACTGAGGAGAAAGGTTTTGGTTATAAAGGTTCCAGCTTTCACAGAATTAGTCCAGGATTGATGTGCCAGGGTGGCAAGTTCATGCATGGGGAGAAAGTTAGTGATGAGAATTTCATCCTAATACACAGGTCCCGGCATCTTGTCCATGACAGATGTTGGACCCAACACAATGATTCCCATTTTTCCATCTGCATTGCCAGGCTGGGTGGTTGGAGGGAGAGCAGGTGGCCTTTGGCAAGGTGAAGGAGGGCATAAGTATGTGGACGCCACTGAAGGGTCTGGAAATGGCCAGACCAGCAAGAGGAGCACCGTTGCTGACTGTCCACAGATCTAATATATTTGATTAGTGTTTGATCTTAACCTCCAGACCATCTCTTCCATGATCCAGGAGCGCGCCCTTTCTTCTCCCATCTCTTTGAAATAACCTATAATCTTTTAATCACTATGTTCCCCCTATATTCTTTGAGTTCTGTGTTTTCCTTATCTACTCCCAAGTCTGGTTGGATTGCAGAGTTAACTCTATGATTATGAAATAAAAAATAACAAAAAGAAAGAAAGAACCCTTAAGTTATTGGAAATATAACTGACACCAGCCAGGATCATGAATGGATGCAGTTTCCATAGAATGAAAGATTTCTGGGAAACTGGAGATTCATACACTCTCTAGCAAGGGTCGTGCTGCTGGCTACTTAGCAATTGTAAAGAAGAAAAGGCGTCTTTACAGTGGACAGCCTGGAAGATGCCCCTTTAACCAGAAGACCAAACATAACATCACTAACAATGCAAAACACTGATGTGATTCAGGTGTTAATCCCTAAATACTGGAAAACATGGGAAGGTATAAAGAAGAAAGTAAAAATTGTTCATTGTTAGGATGGCTTACATGATACATATCTATCTGTGAGATGCACATAGGTGTATCTAGACATAGAAATACATATATACATGTACATACATTCGATATAGATGCCTACTTACATACATATCACATATGTATATTACATACGTATACATATCATGTACCTATAGGATACCTATGTAGCATCTATGTATACATCATAAGTATTCTTTTTTCCATATTGCTTATCATAATAAGCATTTTTTCTTGTCATGGGAAATGTTGTTTCAAAGTGTATTTAATAACTGCAGAGTAACTTGGCCATCATTTGGATGGTTTTGGTCTTTTTCTGTTGTAAATAATATTGCAGTAAATTTCCTTGTGCCTAAATGTCCATATGTTTCTTTTTTTTTCCCGTGGATAAATTTTTAGGAGTGGAATTTCTACTTTCTTTTTTTTTTTGAGACTAGGTCTTGCTATTTTTACCTGTGGAACCACAGGCTTACGTTGCCCGGGGTACCACAGAACCAAGCAATCCCCAGCCTCAGCTTCCCAGGTAGCTGGGATTACAGGTGTGCACCACCACACTCAGCTATATTTTTTTGGAGCTAGGTCTTGCTACATACCCCTGGTGGGACTCAAACCGTGATCCCTGGCCCCGGCCACGGCTTCCTAGACTGCCGCTTACAGGCATGCGCCACCTTGCCCGGCCTAAGAGTGGAATTTCTAAACTATATTTTAAGGCTTTGATATATGCTGTTCAATTGCCCTTTAAGTCATATAAACCTGCACCAAGATCCTATCAGCTATAGGAGAAGCTGTATTATTAGATAGCAGTGCGGGCAGTATGCACTTAAATGTATTCTCACCAGCATCAGATATTCGAACTCTAGAATACTTAATGGATTTTTAATTTAAAAAATACCCACATGTCAGCCCCCCTCTTCGCACTTCCAAGTTCTGACCTGTCTTCCTATGTCCACTGTTGGCTTTTTTTTTATTGACCATATTGATCAACTTTTTTTCCATTCATTTCCAAGTCCTTATAATTTTAAAAACCCAAATCTGATAGGATAAACAGCCATCCCTGTTAATTTTTAGGTCTAACAGAGAAGTTGTTTCCTCTATTGTGCCTTCCTGCAAAAATGGTCTTGTCACTTTTCACTTCTGATAAGTTTATTCTTTAGAAAATACTCCCCAGGGGAGGGTAGCTAAGCTGGAGGTCATGACTGTTTCTAGAGCTCTCAAAATCATGGGCAAATTTATTCTCCAAGGATGTGCCACCTGCCGTGTTGCCATTCCTCCTCTCAGAGGCATTCTGAAGGTGAAGGAGTCAGATCCCCCTTCCCTGCCCCCTGATCCTGTGTCCTGGAGTGTGTCCCTTCCTCAGGCTCCTGAAAAGTAGGAGTCAAGAACCAATCTCAGCCATCCCTGGTGGACACTGAGAGGGGTAAGCTGGGACTTAGGAAGGCCGAGGGTAGAAGGGAAGGGCTTGGGTCTCTGCCTGCTCTTAAGTCATTGACTTTAGCCTCTAAGTCCCACCCCTGGTGGCTGTCATGGGGACAGTGGGAGTCAGGTGCAGCAAAGGGAAGAATCAGACCCTCTGTCTTGCCAATGCAAGGCTGACACAGATGAGGACCAGCAGATGCAGAGGAGCTGGGCAGGGAAGGACACAGTTCACTGGCCCTGGCCAGCTGGCCTGGCTCCATCCCCTCATCCCAATTCATTCTCCCTCCTGATCCTTGATTTTTTTTTTTTTTTTTTTTTTGAGACCAGGTCTTGCTATTTTTGCCCATGGAACCGCAGGCTCTCGTTGCCCGGGGTACCACAGACTCAAGCAATCCCCAGCCTCAGCTTCCCAGGTAGCTGGGATTACAGGCGCACACCACCACACCCAGCTATTTTTTGGAACTAGGTGTCGCTACGGGCCCCAGGCGGGACTCGAACCGCGATCCCTAGCCCCAGCCGCTTCATAGGCTGAAGCTTACAGGCACGAGCCACCGTGCCCGGCCTGAACCTTGATGTTTTTTCTTCTTTTTTTTTGTTCTGCAAGGCTTGGCACTACCAAATGTTCCCCTTCTCCTGAGATGCCCATGTGGTAACTGTACCCACTTTTGCTAAATATGCTTTTCAGATTCTCAGGGTCAAGGCTGGACTTAAATGAGAGCTTTGAATGAGAATAGGCTGGGCTCAGCTTTGAACAGGAATAAAGAGGTTCCTTCCTTTTCTTTCTGGGGTGCCCCATCCCAGTACATATCAGCTTTTGGAGGGGATGTAAATTGTTGTGGTTTCTCTGGGAGATTGCCTTTTTCCCAGTTATCATCGTGATCTCCCATGCCAACATGGCATAGAATGGCCCAGAGCTGGGATTGAAGGACTCGCAGTTCCTAGCTGAGATCCACCCATGCTGCAACACTTGGCCGGCCCTTTCTTCTCTGGCCCCATAGTCTCAAAGAAGAGTGGCCTAAATGGCACTAGGATATGTGCACGTGCATGGGTTGTTCTCATTCAATCCTTGTTACAGGGCATGATGTCTTAGAACCCTGGTTCTATAACCAGCCATGCTGTTAAGAGACTGACATCAGTTGCTTTGATGCCTGGACTCTTGGCCCTGACCCTGCCCTCGACTTCTTCCCCCAGCAGCCTCCATCATTATCTTCCTTAGATGCTTGCGGCTGTGCTCTGTGTTGATGATGGCTTTGCTGGGCCTGGCAGGGTTCCTAAAACCAGGCCCCTGCTCCCAAACGTGGCAGTCTCAGACAAGTGACATGGGCTCACAGGACCTCAGAGAAGCGTGACCCAAATATTTTGATGTCAGAGGAGAAAGGAAACATTTCTGGAAGATTCCTGGAGAAGATAGTGATTCATGGATGGGAACAGTGGTAGGTTGTTGGGGAGGAAAGGCATCCGGGTGCAGTGAATCCCTGGGGTGGTCAGGAGGTAGGAAGGTGTGGGTCCCAGCAAACAGCCAGTTTATGAGACTAAGTTTATGGATCCCTTTATGAGACTAAGGGGGTGAACTATTTCTGGGTGCTCTCCTCACATTCTGGTCTGGTACTGTCACTCCTACTGTAATTTAGTATACTAAATATTAGCATAATAAATTGACTATTTAACTCATTCTGACATCTTCCCTTAGCCAAACAAGGAGGATATTCAGTCTACATCTAGTGCGGGAGTGGGTTAAGGTACCCCTCCTTAGTCCCTCTCCCTCCTCCCCAAAAAAAGATTGGGTTTGCTCCTGAACTCTTTCCCTGCCTTTCTTTTCTGTGCCCTTTCCCCACTCCCTCCCTCCACCCCCATCTTTTTATTTATTTATTTTTGCTATTTACGTATTTATGCTCATGTGTATATGTATGTGTATATATATATATATATATATATATATATATAATTATATTACAGCATTGCATTTCCCAGGGCTCTCTACCCCCATCACCCATGAACCCTTGTCTTATGTTCTTGTGCCCCTCCCTTCCCTGATTTCCTCCTCCCCTTCTCCTCCCCTCCCTAGCTGTTTGCCCCAGTTCCATTGTCAGCTTATTTTGACATTTTCTTGTCCTTTTGATTGTTATTCCTATAGCCCATCTATAGGTGAGACCATCTGGTTTCTGTCTTTTTCTTTTCTTATTTCTGCTATTAGGATTCCCTCTAGGTCCAGCCATGTCATCACAAATGCACCATCTTTGTCAGTTTTGGTTGCAGAATAGTATTCCATGGTGTACATAGACCCATGTGGCATGGCATCCTACTCTCTAGCTGCCCTAGTTCTCAGCAAGCCTGCCTCTGTCCCTCAGGCCCTGGGTCAGACGAGGTGCCAGGATTCTCCTGTTACACTCCCTGCTCCAGCAGAAGCAGACCTCCGAAGTGCTCATGTGTCTGGAAAGACCTCCTGGAGACTGTACCTCTGTCAGACACAGGGACGCTCGCGGTGACGCTACCTGGCTGGTGAGCTGGGCTCCGGCAGGCTGGTGATGAGTCTGGGAGGCCACAGCTGGGCTGCCCCCCGCCCTGGCTCCAGGCTCCAGATCAGGGCTTGAGGCTTGCTTCTGGGCCAGTTGGCCTCTCAGGGTCTTTGCATTCAGGGGCTGGCTGCCCATTTGTTCTTGCCTGAAAAGACTTCCTGCAAGTTCACCTAGCGCTGACCTCCCGCTTGGCCCACCCTGGACTGCCTCACAATGCACTGGGGTGAGATGAGGGATTAAAGTAGGGAGACACCCCCCCCTTCCCTTCAGCAGCCCTGAAAAGGTGCCTTTCTGTGTAGTGAGAAGGCGGCCCCAGAATAGGCATCCTGAGACCTCCCCACACCAGGGGCTGGGGCTAGCCTGTCCCCCAGAGGGGCCTGCAGCCCCTGTCTCTCCTCAGCCTCTGACGTGTGTGGCTTGTGCAGTGTGGAGACTGGCTGAGGCGCCTGGAGCCAGCAGCACAAAAGTGTGTTCTAGCTCCCTGTGGTCCTGGATTCTCAGACTTGTCTTTAGGCACTTTGGGGTTCGTTCCCTCTCAGCCCTTGCCAAGATCAGGCTCTTTGGAACTGATCCTTGTGACAGGAGGCCTCCCTTTGAAGACCGTGTCCAATGGGATGGCATCCGGCCAGGTTGTTATAGGAACTCAAGAGAATCCCTGGAGTGGGAAAATAATGAGAACACGGGGCCATTCACCATTCAGCCCTGGAAAGTAGAGCATTCATTGTGAGGGGCAGAGACTGGGCCGAGGGAGGAAGCAGGCTAGGGGTGGGGAGTTTACAGCACCCCTGGAGTCTTTAGGGGTGCCGGGGAGGGGGGGGGGAGGCAGAGCAAGGGTCTGCCTAAACTCTGGACTTGAACACTAACCACTCATCTTGTTGAGAGAATTCTGTTGAAAAAATTGAATAACAAAAAGTGTTAGAAGAAAAATCATGACTCTGTGGCAGTGGTTATCTCTGTGGAAAGTTAGTAGGTGATTTTAAGTGTTTTTGTTTTTAATTAGCATTTTCTCAAGCAGCATAGGTTAATTGGGGGAAAATTCCCCAAACATAAAGCTATCTCCACTCAGGGCATCACTTCCGGTAGGGGCTCTGGAGTTTAGGAGTGAGTGTGCACACATTTGGAAGAGCAGGAGCAAGGGCCTTCCCGGAGCCCCGCTGCTCCCAAGTTGGAAGTTGTCCTGGCCCCCAGTCACACCAGCGCAGGCGTGGCCCCTCACGCACAAGCTGATGGTGGGCACAGCCTGGCTGGCTGGTCTGGAGGGCCAGGACCTCACCTCTGCTGCTGCCTGCCAGAGTCTGCTGTTCATTTCCCATTCTAAGGAACGGCTCCACCAACTGGGCCCGAGAGCCCCCAGTCTGCCCCTAGAGGGCGCCCTTCCTGGCGCTGCATCCTCCTATTTATCCAGCTGGACACTGTGGCACGTGCCTTTAAGCACAGCATAGAGCGCGACTGAGACTAGGAATTCTTTGAGTCCGCGGATTCGAGACCTTCCTGGGGCAACATAGCGAAACCTAGTCTCAAAAGATAGCTGGGCATGGTGGCACGCTTGTAATCTCAGCTACCCGGGAAGCTGAGGCTGGGGATCGCTTGAGTCGGTGGGAACCTGGGCAACGTGAGCCTGCGGTTCCGGGCCAAATAGCGAGATCTAGTCTCAAAAAACAAAAACAAAAAAACCCATTCATTCATTCATTGTTTATTTATTATTAATCATTTTGTTGTTTATGTATAGATGTGATTGTGTGTGTGTATATATAGTATATATATACACACAATATATATATATATATATAAATGTATATATATAGTATATATATATATATACACATTACATACTTGCATTCCCTAGGGTTCTCCCTCTACCTTACCACCCGTGAACCTTCATCTTGATCTTCTTGTGCCCCTCCCTTCCCTGATTTCTCCCTCCCCCTCCCCCTCCCTAGCTGTTTGCTCCAGTTGTTAGCTTATTTTGACTTTTTCTTGGGCTTTTGTTTGTTATCCCTATATCCCATCTATGAGCAAGACCACCTGGTTGCTGTTTTTTTCTTTCTGACTTATTTTTGCCAATAGGATTCCCTCTAGGCTCATCCATGTTACCACAAACGTGTCTTATTTGTGGGTTTTGATTACAGAATAATAGTCCATTGTGTACTTATACCACGTCTTTTTCAACCATTTGTCAGTTTGGGGGCATTCGGTTAGTTTCCGTATCCTGAGTGGATGTGGAGAGAAAGGGACACTCTTACACTGCTGGTGGGAATGTAAACTGGTCCAGCCACTATGGAAAGCTGCGTGGAGGACCCTCAAGCTAATGAAAATGGAACTACCATTCGGCCCAGCAATCCCACTTCTGGGAATCTACCCAAAGGCACCAGACACTATTTCACTGACACTGTACTCGGATGTGAGGGGCTCGCTGTGCCGTCTTGGCTGTCCTCAGCTTCCTGTTTCACCTTCAGAAGGGGAACAGGGAGACATCACCGGGTTTCTAGCCCCAAGTGGAGGCTCCATGAGTCTGGGCTCCTCACATGACCTTGGCGTAGTCTGCTATCAGTGCCCACGGTCTTTTTTTTTTTTTTTTGAGACTAGGTCTCGCTATTTTGCACAGAGAATCACAGGGTACGACAGACTCAAGTGATCCCCAGCCTCAGCCTCCCAGGTAGCTGGGATTACAGGTGCGTGCCACCATGCCCAGCTATTTTTTGGGACTAGGTCTTGCTGTGTTTCCCCAGGTGGTTCTCAAACCCATGGACTCAAGCAATTCCTAGTCTCGGCCTCGCTCTGTAGGCTGCAATTAAAGGCGTGCGCCATGGTGCCTGGCCCACGGACATTTTTGAACATACAGCACACAACAGGAAAATGTACAAATCCAAAGTGTATGGCTTAATGGAGTGGGACATAGGCTTGTACCCATGTAACTACCACTTGAATAAGACATGAAATGTTTCCATTACTTCCTTCAGGCCAAGTCAGTACCCCTTGCCAAAGGTAACTTTATAATGGTGAGTTTTGCCTGCTTTTGAATTTCATATAAACTGCTTGGCATCTGATTTTTAGCTTAACTTTTTGCATACTAGACATGTTGCTATATAACAAATCACCCCAATATTTAGTGACTTCAGTGACAATGCTTTTGCTCACTGATCTTCAGTTTGGACAGGGCTGGAGGGGTGTGAGTGTGTGTGTGTGTGTGTGTGTTTCACCTCTGCTCCATGCAGCACTGGTCAGTATGGCTTGGAGAGGGCTCACTTGCAAGGTGGGTAAGTTGTTACTGACTTGGCTGGTGGCTCAACTGCAGCTATGGGCTGGGTCTTGGGTCCTATATATGTGGGTCTCTCCATAGGCTGCATGGCCTTCCTTATTATTTGATGACTGCATTAGAATGCAGGGATCATAACAAGGTGGAGGCTTGAGCCATTTTTATGACTTAGCATCATGTGGGCCATTCTCTTTTATGAGGCAATCACAAAGCCATGCCCTGGGTCAAGAGGGGGGGGGGGACACACAGACTACTTCTTCATAGGGAAGGTTCTTAAGGCGCACAGGAGGTGGGAAGTATCTGTGGTCATCTTTGGGAAATAAATTCATGGTTGCATGTATTTGTAAGTTGTTTCTTTCATTGCTGTATGCTATTTCATTACATGCCTATACTACCATTACTTATCCAGTCTGTTACTGACATTTGAGTTGTTTGCAATTTTGTACCATTTGAATAGTGCAACTATGAATATTCTTACACTTTTTTTTTTTGGTGGACAAAGATTACATTCTATCCCTGTTGCTATTGCTTTAGCTTTTAAGATTAAAAAAAAATACAATTCTATCCTCCTTCCCTTCCTCTCTCTTCCCATCAGTTACTGTAGCCATATCTACCTTAGTATGTAAATTTCTGCTTGTGTTTTTAAAATGTTGATGAGAAATTACATACCTGTTACATGATATGTCCTACATTAAAGCTTTCAATTTAGGTTCAATTTCCTTCTGATACGCCTTGCTAAGTCTGGTCTCTTTCCCCTTATCCCACTACAAACGCTGTCACCAGTCTGGTAGATCTTGTCTGGTGGATTTTTTCATGCCTTTACACATCTAACTAATCTCATAGAAATGTCATTTTCTGTGTGCATGTATTTTGTTTGTTTAGTATAATGAGTGGCATCATCTCAATCTGTAATTTGTTTTCTCATTTGAAAAAAAACACATTGGTGACATGGCCATGGAATCACATGTAGATGACTTCACTTGTAAAACTGCTAAATCATGTCCTGTAGTATTATCCTACCATTGTCATTGCCTTTCCTTGTGGAACGGCATTCAGGTGGTATTTGCCTTTATTGTTTTGCATGTGTTGCAAGAAGTGGAAGGTAGGTCTTGTCCACTGAATATTTCAGACTTGGCTGATACTAATGCACTCCCACAGGAGAAGGAGTGGCAGGAGCTCTGGGTCTGTGTCTGGCAATATTTCTTTTATTTCCCCTGCAGAGACGTCTCAGAGAGGCAGTGCAGCTACTGGAAGACTACAAGCACGGTACCCTGCGCCCAGGGGTCACCAATGAACAGGTAACTATTGAAAATGGAGAGAGGAAAGAAGGTGGCAAATTCACAACCCCTTTCCTCCAGGCAAAACCATTTCCCTTCTATTCAGTATCCACATCTGCTGCTACTGTGGGCTTCTGTTCCTCAGAGGGGATCCTTGGGTATCATCAAGCACAAGGTGTGGTAGGAAGCATGAAGTGATAAAGCTAAATAAAGCCAAAGGCAGTGAGTGAATGGCTCACTGGAGCTGAAGAGTGCTCTGCTCCCCAATTCCACATTCCATGACAGCACAGTGAGCTTGAAATCAGCCATGAGGGGAATATTTGCAACATGGAAACTGGCAAATGCTATTAATTCCTTTCCCAAAACTGATGATTAAGTATTTGCCAGCATGCTACCAGCCACAAGTTCAGGTTGACAGTGGAAAAGATGGGGATTATGGCAGAGATTGGGTTAGAACACTGTAATTTCATTTTTTAATATGTAGGAACTTGGAATTATAGCTAATTGAAATATTGATATTTGTGCTTGATTTGGGAGGAAAGCAGGGGTAGGTAGTGTAGAACAGTTTTAATGACTACAGAGGTTGTTGTTTATAAGTCTATTTAAGCATGTTTATAAGTCTAAACATTTAAAAAATTTTCATAATGTATGTCTAATAAATACTAAATAATACTAAAACACTTGTAAGGAAAAATGGTATGGTGCTTCATCCTTCCCCAACTCCCATTCCTGTTCCCCAGACACAGATATTTTTAAAGTTTTTCGGAGAGAAGATTATATTTCAATGTAATAGGCTTATCTATACTGCTATTTCTCAATGCTTTCTTTTGTAACATCCATTATGGTAATTGTGGAGTCAGCTATCTTATTATCTACACCCCTAAATATACTTTCCTCTTCTACTCTCCCAACAGTTAACGTGGTTTATGGATATTCATATTATTATAACTATATAACTAAATTTACTATGAGTCAAATTGACTATATCCTGATTATATTTCCTCTCTTTTTTTCAACTTTATGTTTTTATCTGGAGTTAATAATTGCCTCTTTTTTCTTTCTACTGTAACTGATTCTTACTGTGCTCTCTAGCAATATTTTGATATTATCAGTGCTTCTTTTCAATCTGAAAACTCTTGTTATTCTGTTCCATTTCTTTCTTTTCTGGAGCTCACCTCCTCTAGAACTTCCTCATGGTGTGTACCTTCATTCGAGTGGAACACTTGATCTTGTAACTTCCTGAAGAAAAGAGTAAATGGAAAGAATATTTTCAGTTATTTTGGTTCTGAAACATTGTAATTCTGCTCTGTAATTCAGCCTTCATTGATAGTTTGGCTGAGGAGAAAATTCTAGGTTGACATCATTTTCCTTCAGGCTTGTGAAGGAATTGCTCTCTTCAGTAAAACTCTGGAAAATATGATGCTATTTCATTTCAAATTTTTTTACAAGTGACCTGTTTTCTCTTTGGGGATGTTTAGGATATTCTCTGTAAAATTTACTTATGAAATTCTCCAATGCAATTTTTTTCAAGTGTAATTATTTGGGATTCCTTGTGACCCTTTTCATCTGAAAACCCACTGCTCTTAGTACCAGCAAATTTTCTTATGTTGTTTACTTGACAATTTCCTCTTGTTTTGGAGTTCCTATTAGATTGCCACTGAGATTTTCTTATCTTTCTATTCCTCTTCTGTTGCACTATTTTCTTCTGCTTGGCTTTGCAGGAAATTTCTTTGAGCTTATTTTAATAACCTAGTATACTTTTAATTTCTGAGAGCTACTTTAATTATTTTTTTATTCCTTTTAGTAGAATCTTCTTTCTGTTTTGTGAATACAGTATTATCTCCTTTCTCTTGCATTCTGGAAGCCAAATAGGGAAAGGTGTCCATAGTCCCTAAAGCCAGATTTTATACTTTCGTGAATTTCCTAACTTTTAGCTTCACCTACTCCCACCTTCCACTCTGCAAGTGTTTCAAAATCTGGAGTCAGGCACTTGAATTCAGTTTTCCCAGAAGGTTGAAAATCCTCCAGCATCTGGTTGATGTAGACAAGTATTATAAGAGTCACCCTCCTATGTAGGGAAAGGCTAGATGACCTCATACTTTGAGTACCAACTTTAAATTGATCCTCCGTGTTAAACCCAATGAGTAACTCTTGTGGTAATTTGTTCCTCCAATACTCCTTAAGGGTGCTCTCTATAAGGGATGTGTCCTTCTCTCTGCTAGATTGGTTGTTCAGAATCTATTATTTTCCATCCGAAAACCTGTTGCTGTGCCTCTTCCTCTAATATCCTTTTGCTTTCTGGTAACTCTGAGGTACTGCCCTGTATTCTTCTAACACCCTTAGGTGCAAAATCCAGGCTGCAGCTTTCTGCTGCCAACACAATGCATGAGCACCTGGCTGAGTAACTCCTAGGCTCGGTGTCTGAGTCATCATCCTTCTCAGTCTAGCTCACGTCAGCATGTATTTATTGCACACCTCTAGGCCAGGCTTAGTATAAAGGCCTCGGTGAGAGAGCAAGAAGCTGATAAGGACCTTGCCTCTTGCAGCCCCAGGAACCTAGGCCCTTACAGTGAAAACATGGGATGCTGTGAAAGAGCAGAGGAAGCATTAATCCTTCTAGACTTGGGGTGCCTGGCAGAGATTTCTCACCTGAGATTTGAAGGAAGAGAAAGGCTTGGTGAGGAGGAGGAGCTGGAGAAGGAGCAATCTAGATGAGGAAGTACATTGTGAGCACAAAGCAAGCTCTCCAGAGGAGGTGACAGGCGAGTGTGCTCAGCTGCAGCCCGCAACATGAAGGGGAGGATGATATGCCAGCGATGTGGGGCCCTGGGGCGTGAGGAAGAAGCTGTGGTACCCGACTGGGCAGGGTCCATCTTCAGGGTCTTCAGAGCTTGCTGAGTGGGGTAAACGTCAGCAGGGTGGGTGAACTGTGATCTCATACCCACACACAGCACTTCTCCGTGGCCCCTGACACTCAGGAGCCTGGTTGATGGCCCCGACATGCCCTCTCTCCAGATGGCAGTTACCTTCAAACCCACAGCTGTCTCCAGACCTGTCAAGAGCAGGTCTAGTCTCCAGGCCCCTTCGGACCCAGTGTCTACTTTGGCCCAAGCTTCCTGCGACCTGTCCTTGCTAAGACTGGCCTGTTGGAGTGCCTCGGCCTCCCAGACTTTGGGATATGAGGTATGTTCCCCTCCTAAAGTCTCCTGTACTGTTTTCCTGGGATTCCTTTGTTTTTCTGTCCTGAAAGCCCCCGTGTAGGTTCAGGGTGCCAGGAGGAAGGGAGGCAGAGAGTTGGAGGGCAGGAGGCAATAGACCTTGGCACCAGCAGTGCTTCCCAATCCTGGCTCCCATTGACCAGGCCTACAGTGACTGGTGGCTGGTGGCTGGGCGGCACAGTGTTCCTGCTGCCCCAGCTCACCAGTGAGCACATGCTTCCTCAGCCTCCCTCCTCTGCAGCCCTCTTCCTCCTACCCCTCCCCTCCCCCTTCCTCCACCACTCCTACTTGATTCTTCTGCCTTTTTTTTTTTTTTTTTTTTTGAAACTAGGTCTCGCTATGTTGCCTGGAGTAGTCCCAATCCTGCAGACTCAACCGATCCCCAGCCTCAGCCTCCCATGTAGCTGGGATTACAGGTGCCTGCCACTGTGCCCAGCTGCTTTTTTCGAGACCAGGTCTCACTATGTTGCCTGAGGTAGTCTCAAACCCACAAACTCAAGCGATTCCAGGTCTCTTGCCACCGAGCGCTTGGATTATGGGCACGTGCCACCACGCCCGGCCAGATTCCTCTGCCTTTCATAGAGCTTCCCTCCCTGGCCTCATCTGCAAAGCCACACCCCACTCTGGCTTCCACAGACACAGAACTGAGGTCATGGGTGATGACAGATCAGCTCGAGGTTTATGGAAACCTCAGGCATTACTGGGCCAGGCCTTACCTGCTTAGGGGTCACATCTGTGCTGCTGAAGGGGCTCGGGGTGGTGTTGATCTCAGTCTGGAAGCAGCTCGTCCACACCTGGCCCAGCGCCTGCCTGGTGCAGGCGTGTGGCTGCAGCCTGATGCCTACAGGCCTGTGCCCACCCTGGCGACACTGGGGGATCCAGACACCAGCCTACCCTCTGGCCACGGCTTTGCACAGTGGGAACACACACGGGGACTGTTAGTTTGTTCACACCTGGTGTCTTTGTCTTGCTCTGCTGGTGGGTGGCTGCTGTCTCCTTCAGCGACTGGTAGCCTGTAGAAAGGTTGCTACACCAGTGAGTAAATAGTCCACAAGATACAATAAAAATAGCATAAGTTACCCTGTGGGCTTGACAAGTGGAAATGATGCCCTGAAAATCCTCATGAGGATTGTCACGATCAGTTGAAAGCGATGGCCAGAGACGGCAGCCAAAATGTAAGCACAAACATTGATGACATTTCTGCTGTTGCCGCTGCTGTCTGCTCTTTACATGCTGGGGCTTTGCTGGGTGCTTTGCCTTAGGGGGAGATGGAGATGTAGGGATGACCCCTTCATGGCAATGGGCCTTCCCAATGCATGCTCGCTGGGTCCTGGGCACGCTTTGCACGTGTCACCTCGGTTGATCTTCCCAGACACCCTATTTGGTAGGGAGCTTTACTTGCCCACTTTACGGGCAAGACACCTGAGGCTCAGTGAGCTTCATCCCTTACCTAGGGCCACGCAGCCAGTATGTAGTGGGACAGGGAGCTGATGCTTGCCTGTCACATCCGAATGTGCTTTTACTATCTGAAGATGGATTTTGAAGAGAGTTGAGACTCAGTTGAGTAGAAAAATGTGCACATACCTGGGGGCAGCGTGAGTAGTGTTCACAAACAGGTGTGCCTGGTGTGGTCAGAGGAGCCTGGTGTCTGTGAAGGCCTCTTTGCCCCAGCTCCACCTGTGTGGTTATGCTGACAGCCCAGGCTGTGGGCAGTCACTGAGCACTCAGAGTGCAAAGGCGCTGAGGTGGGTGGGTCCTGGGGAGGCAGCATACACCCCAGTTCTTGCCCTTACCAGCTTCTCTCCACACCGAGGAAGACACCCTGAGTGGGTGGATGAGGCCGGGCTGGTGGCTAAGCTACTGAAGTCAATGGTTAGGCAGGTGGGGGTGAGTAGAAAGTCCTTAAAACACAGGTGATGAGAAGGCCTTTGTAGAAGAACACACAAGAGGCCGAGGCATGTCAATGTAGCCTGTCAGGGGAGACCCCAGGTTGTGGGAGGGATGCTCCTTAAAAGTGACAGACAAGAGCTGAGACAGGGAGTGGAGAGAAGAGGGGAAGGAAGACGGGGGGAGGGAAGAAGTTGGAGAGGAAGTTGGGAAGTTACAGGCCAGATTGTGAGTCTTTGAAACCCACACAGAGATGTTGGATGTGTTGTGTGGGTCAAGAGGAAGCTCCTTGGAAGCTCTCGAGCAAGGGCGTAGCATCAAGTGTGCTGTGGTAGGGTCCATCTGGTGGAGTGCCAAGCTGATGGAGAGGAGGAAGTGCTCTTAAGGAAAACAACTTAGAAGCTGCTGGAGTGTTGAGAGGGAGGGAGCAGGTCTCTGGAGACCACTCCAGGCTTCTGAGTGGCAGTTCCAAGCCTTCCTTCTATAGCCCCCAGAGCCTGGGAATCAGCCATCTTTATTAAGTGCTTGCTCTGCACCCAGCATAGCATATCAGCTACTCAGAGGCCCCCTGCAGGAAGAATCTTCTCCTGCAACCTGCCAAGGAGAGAGGGCAGCTGGGATGCAAGACATCCAGCCAGTCTCCTCTGGCAGAGAGGAAATGGGGTCAGCTGTGTTCGGGCTTTGCTGGAAATAGCAGAGAAAGTGCTGAGTTAAAAATACTTACACCCCAAATCTTCTGTGAGCGTCAGCAGATTTGTCAGAAGCTGGGGAAGGGAAGGCTGGCCTGACACCCCCCACCCCCCCACCCCCCAGCCTGCCCTGACCCTTAGCCTGGGTCTTCTAAGATCCTGATTTGCATCTTTCCTCTCTGAGTCAACCCAGGCTGTCCCTCATCACTAGCACAAAGCGGGCAAGTGTCTATGTTAGCTTGTACACCTTCCTGTCCATAAAACACGCCTTCCTCCTCTGTTCCAGAGTGTCCCAGCCTCCACACAAGGTCTTATGCTGTTCTGCGCATGATAAGCTGTTTAGCAACATCCCTGACATTTCCCTATGGGATGTCAACAGCAGCCCCGTCAGAATCATGACAGCCAGGCTTTGCCAAATGTCCCCAGTACAAAGCTGCCCCCACTGTTGAGGATCACTATGCTAGTAAGGGTTGGGGGCCTCCCTTTTCACTCGGAGTGAAGTCATCATCCTTGGCACAGCCTAGGATGCCCCCCTTCATCTCTGCCTTGTTTTCCACTCCCCCCTCTAATTCATCCACTGGTCCCTCCAACGTGCCAGATAGGCCTGCTTCAGCCTCGGGCCCATTGCAGTGGCTAATCTGTGCCAGAGCAATCTCCCACCAGATTGCTCCAAGACTCACTCACCTCAAAGACTTCCCAGGCCACTTCACAAAAGCTTCCTGCCACAGCCAGCATGTACCCTGTTCTGGCTGTTACCTTCCCTCATTTCTGAACACCCATCCTCTGACAGCCCAGAGCATGTCCTTGTTATTTTTATTGCTTACTGTCTGCCCGCCCTAGCATGGAAGCTCTACAAATGCAGAGATTTCTCGCCTTTTTTTGCTCACTGGTGTCTTTTCAGTGCCCAAAGCAGTGCCCGGCACCTAATAGGTGCTCAATAAATTTTGTTGACTAGATGAATTGAGTATTTGTGATGCTCATGAGCGTAAATCTCCCCATGTTATAACTGAGGAGGTGGAGGTTCCAAAAGATTGAGCTGCCCCACATCACATGGCCAGAGAGTGGAAGATCTGGAATGCCAGCCCCTGGTTTGACTCAGAATCCCTCTTCCTGGAGAGGCTGCATGTACTTGAGTCGTGACTGCCCCTGCTCACAGAACTAGAGGGACTCAGGGAAGGTCTTCCTTCTTTCTTGTAGCTATAGAATTGGGGGTGCCTTCGCCCCACATAGACTTGCATGCTACCTGGGAGTTACCATGGCAACAGCACTAATGGAGATGAATAATGGGACTAGCCCAACTGATAAATTTGGAAATTCTTTTTGTTTCATGGCTGTGGCATCCTTTGCTTTACAGAAGGATCCCTTCAGGCTCTGTTTAATTACCTTCTGGAGGTTGTCTTAAATAGGCTCTGTCTTTGCTGCCTTGGGAGGCTTGGAGAAGCAGCTTGAAAGGAGGCAGAGGGGAGGGGAGCCAGCTAGACTGTGGGAGGGGCCTGGGAAATTACTCCTGAGCTGGGGTCTGGGTGCTAGAAGGGCAGGCTCCTGCTTTCTCCTTGAAGCTTGTAAGGTGCCCACTTCTGTCCTCTTTCTCGGCCTCTGCAGTAAGATTTGAGCAGGTTCAGATGACAACTCAGCAGAGATGCTGGTCATTTGTGAAGTGGGCAAACTTCTACATGTAACACCCACCTCTCAGCCAGCCTGCTTCCCCACACACCCTCTGTCCTCATTCCCCAAGCTGAGAAACCAGCAAGGTCCAGAATCTCCTCTCCATACTGGCTTGTTGCTGCAGCCATGAGTCCCAAGAGGCTGGGGCTGTACATTCTTATGTGGCCAGTAAGAGACTCAGAGGGGAAGGACTGGGTCTGGGAGCAGCCCAGTCCTGCTTCACAGGGCTGATGGGATGTGGGAGGCTTCCAGCTCCAGATTCTCAAGTGGATGGACTGTCTGCTGCCACTTTCTTGGGCCTTCATCAGATACTTTCCATCCCAGGACAATCTTTGCAAAATCATCTCCTGTTCACTCTTGCAATCAGTTCTTGGCTTGTGGGTGGTACCTGCTGCCTTTTCTGCAGCCTGCATGTGACTCCTGGGCCTCACAGATCCCAGAGAAAAGCTCAACCCCAGAGAGTTAGACCCAGGACCTTGTCTTGTTCTTCCTACAAGCTGAGTCAAGCACATCAGACAGGAAGGGGCCCTGATCAGGCTAACTTCCATCCCTTGCCTCTCTTCTAGCTGATTAAAAGCAACGTGACTCTAAAGTATGAGGGAGCTTGCATAGGAATACCTTACAAATCAGCAGTCAAGCTAATACCAAGATCTGTGACCCTATTATGGCATAGAGTGAACCAAAGGACACCAGATCTTGACTGGGAATTTTAGTTTAAAATATAGGTGTTTAAACTGAAGTACACAACTCGGGGCGGGGAGGAGAGGGTGGGAACAGTCAGAGAGGGTGGGAAGGGATGAATCCCTGGGGTAACAAAGATGTGAAATTTATATATAAGTAAATTATTAAAAAATAAATAAAATAGAGGTGTTTCTCCTACCACAGCCCCAAGCCTTCCAAGACTAGAGCAGAACCATATACCAAAAGATGAGCCTCAAGTATCATCTTAGCTTTCAGTCCGCCTATCTTCTTGGAAAAGTCTTCCCTGAAATTTTTTAAGGCATGGATTATTCTAGGGTTATATGTATTGCTCTCATGAAAAAAATCTCAAAATACAACACCTCAAGTGAGATAGAAGGTTATTTCTCTTCCATGAAACAGCTCTCGTTCCCAATGCATAGTACCTCTGCTCCACAGGAACATTCAGGAACCCAGGCTCTTTCTTTACTATTTCCTTGGATGTTATCCTCTGCATGGTTGCTGTTGGGATGCAGCCACATCCTTGCTCTGGCAGGTAGGAATAGGAGCACTGGCCCAGGAGACACATCTCACTTGCCCTCAGATTCCACTGGGGGATTCAGTCACATGGATAAGCCTAGCTGTAAAGGAGGCTGGAGAATGCAATGTGGAGGTCAGTCATGCACCCACTGCCTTTCTATTATTCTGGAAGAAAGGGGCATTGATATTTTTTTTTTCCTAGTTAGCAGCTTGTGTCTTTGGCATTGGACTCAATAATAAAAAGTACTATCTTTTTTGTTTACCCTATCTCTAGTTTTCAGAGGTTACTCTTAATTTTTTTAACAATTATTTTTTGAATCGGTCATAGCTAAACAATCTCTACAAGTCTAAAGATAGATAGAAAAAAAAGTAGAGAATGGAAAGCAAGTCTCCCTTCCCAGGTTCCCCCATTGCCTGCTTCCTCTTTTAAGAACAACCTTTCATTTCTTCTACATCCTATCAGAGATAATTGTATCTGTTTCTTCTTTTTCTTTAAATGCTTATGCTACAACAAGGATAACACCAGTGAAATTCACTGGCATGTGTTCGTAATAGCAAAAGATGGAGCAGTCACTGAACGGCAAATAAGTGATTCTGCTTACATGAAGTATCTGGAGTGGTCAGTTCACAGGAACAGAAGGGATGGTGGTGGTTGCTAGGAGTGAGGAGTCCGAATGAGGAATTGGTGCCACATGGAGACAGGTAAAAATGTTCTGGGATGGATGGTAGTGAGGGCTGTACAACCTTATACATGCACTTAATGCCCCTGATGTGCCATTTAAAGATGGTTAAAATGGAACATTTTTATACTGTGTATATTTTACATATACATAAAAAAAAGCTATAATAAAAAAAAAAGGGAAATAGCCCGAGAATCCACCAGTGGGATGCAGTTCATACTACATTCAAGATTTCCATTAGCGTGAGGCTGTTCTCTATGCACTGGCATGGAAAGATTTCCAAAATATTACATCTGTGCAGGGACAGAGGAGTGTGTAGTGACCTGTGAGCACTTGGAGATGGGTGCTGGTGGTATTTAGGACTCTGGAGCTCAAATGCAGGTACTGCTCCGGGACTTGGTCATTTCACTTAACCTCCTAGGCCTCAGTTTCCACATCCGTAAAGTGGAGGCTCTATTTGTCCCTGCCTCATCGGGTTGTTGAGATCAAATAGGTTACTATGCACAAAGTGTCTGACATGCTACCCTTGTTGACTAATGGTGAATGAGAGAATGAACGAACGGATGGATGGATGGATGGATGGATGGATGGATGGATGGATGGATGGATGGAGATGAATGAAACGTGGTCAAAGATCATGAGTTGTGGTTCTGTCTCCACCTGAGACCTTAGATGTAGCTCTGAGTTTTGATAATCTTTAGCCCTTAGAAACAGGTTTCTGAGTGTAAGAACCAAACAGTTCATGGGAAGGAAAGTGCTCAGCAAAGTGGGAAAGCATGGATTTATCATGTGAGGCTTCACCATTGAGCTCCCCTGTAGCCCTAGCCTGCCATGGCCACTTGTGGGGTGTTGTCATCGGGAAGTCTGTACGTCCTGTGTCCTAGCCTTGCCTGCTGACACCCCTTTGAGCTTCAGGCTTTTCTGAGGTGCTAGAATCGGCCTGACTCTCCCATCATTGGCCCCTGGTTGGGGCTGGAGGAGGTAGTGGGCCCTGTGCCATGTGGCCATGGATTACAAGTGTGGTGCTGCTTAGAGGAACTTTGGCATATTGGAAGAAGCCACAGTGGAAGGGCTCTGGTCAAGGGCTCTGGTCAAGAGCATCTGCTGCAGGGCTGCAAAGGGGAGGTCCTGCGGCCTCAGGAGGTGTCAGCCAATGCTCTTCCTCCTCTCGTGTGAAGGTCTGGCAGTTGTGCTGTTTCTTAGAAGTCATGTCCTCTTGCTTCATTTCTTCCTTGTGTTTCAGAGGCACGTCCTGTACTAGCTTGTGGGTAACTGTGTCTGCAGATAGGCACAGAGAGTGCACTCCCACCTGGGCGTGGGTGCTCATCATGCCGTCCTCAGCTCTTCAGGCTTAGAAAATGTGCACATCTCCCTCCCATCTGCTTTCGGGCCCCCAACCTCCCCTATAGGTTTTTTCAACTGGCTGATTCTGTTCTAGTCCTTTCTTTAGGATTTGGGAGGAGGGGGAGTTGGCACCACGTGTGGTGCTTAACTAGAAGTCAGTGGAGTTTTAGCTATTCTTCTTTTTAAGAGGATGCTATCCATTATGAGCGCCTACTATATGCCTGGTGATGTGGGAGATGCCAGGGGATAGTGCCTAAAGGCATGCCTCTACCTTGGAGGCCCGAGGGTGAGGGGACCCAGAAACGGAAGATTCTAATGCCGGGTGTCAGTGTCAGGGTTTGTAGGCAGGACCTGGGGCTGCACCTAAGACATTGCAAGGGCTTGGGATGTACTTCAGGAAGTCTTCCTGAGCAGTAGAGAATTGGCCTTTTATCATTTAGAAAAATCTTTTTGCCGTGATGTCCTTCTGTACAATCTTTGACTGACTGTGATTCTGCATCTGGTATTGCTCTCTTCAGTTCTCTCTGATCCCTAATGACCATTTTAAAAAAGATCTACTGCTTTTCAGAGGATCAGAATGATGGCCCATGGGTGATATGGTGGAGGGAGAACCCTGGAGAATACAATAGTGTAAATGTATATATAAATAAATAAAATTATTTTTAAAAAAATCATAAAATGTTATAGAATATTCTCTCTATACCTGACAATGTGCTCAGAACTGCAGAATGAAAAAGATGTGTCAAACAAACAAACAAAATAAATAAATAACCTGTATCTTTGCAACCAATAAAAATTATAGATATTATCCTAAGAATATATTTGTTATAGATATTTCAAAAATCTCATATTTGTGCCCATTTCTTTCTTTCTTTCTTTTTTTTAGAGACTAGGTCTTGCTATGTTTCCCGGTAGTCTTGAACCCGTGGACTCAAGTGATTCTTAGCCTCCACCTCCCAAGTAGCTGGGATTACAGGCGCGCAACACCACGCCTGGCTCATTTGTGCCAATGTCATGTTCAATATTATCATAATTTTCAGACCTACCCCTAGATCTTCCTGTTTAATAAGTTAATAAAGAAGCACTTGTATTTATAAGAAAAAATATCCACTGCTTCCGATCTTCCTGGGTCTGGAATGGCAGATAAATATGTTTGAAATGAATAAAATATTAGTGTAATTATAATGATTAATACTTAGAGTGAGTAGATGTTGGAGGGACTCTGCGGCAGTAACTACTATTTCTGCTACCCAGTACCTGCTACAGTGTAACTCATGGTCCAGGTGGCAGGATGTGATTCCCCACTAAGTGAATCAGTGGCCTATTCTACTATAAAACCAGAAAGAAACATCAGCTGTCAACCACACCTTCCCTCTTACCCTGTGCCTTCATGCTCCATCACAAGCAATCATTGGTTTTGGGTTTGTCCACAGTGTCAAGTTTTATTAGTCGTGTTTCTTGGTTCTAAAAGGCCTATTTTATGACATGTTAGCATCTCTTAAAATGGAATGATTCTTTCATTAATGGGGGCCTTAGCATTGGGTCATGGTTTTCTTTTTTGTAGAGCCTAACAGTGTCTCTTAGGAGCAATGATGTCTTAGAGTCAGTGAAAAGCTATGTTTATATCATGTGAAGGAAGCAACAAGTAGTTTTGCTTCTCTAGACTGTCCCCAAGCTGGATAGAGACCCAAACCACTCACTTGAAAGTATTTTTCTTCTCCCCACAACTTTCTTCTAACAACAACAGGAAGAAGAATATCTAAGACAGTGAGTCCTTAGTAAGCACCTACTATGTGCCCAACATGCCTCCAGGTATTTTTCATATACCCTCTTCAACAACGTTCTTGGCAGTTATTCTCCCTATTTACAGATGGGGAAACAGACTCAGAGGTAGAAGAGGCAAGAGCAGGAATCCAAGCAGTCAGTTTAGCTCTCAAAAAATCCCACGCTACTGCCTCTAGTGCTTCAGGGAGACACTCCATTTAAAATATCCCCATTTAACTCGGGTTCTTACCTTGCCTGTGCCATTGAGTCAACTGGGAACTTTCAAAGAGCTTGGGAAGAATCTTCAAACTGTGCTAACGTGCAGCCAGAGTTGAGACCCTGATTCAAGCGATTTATGGGGTCCCCTAATTTTGCTGTTCTGGGACCCCACGGCCACACCCCAGGGAGCTGCCAGACCTGGGGGAACAATGACCGCTGTGCCCTTTGGAGCTTTCCCCCTATTGGTTAGACACTGTTTCTTTGAGACCTTAAGTTGAGAGGTGCTTCTCATTTTTGTTCTTTCTTCTCCTTTCTCTTTCTCTCTTCCTTCCAGCTCTGGAGTGCACAGAAGATCAAGCAGGTAATCCCATTTTGGACTTTCTTCTGTCCCTTCTCGGCATGCTCCTGAACCCTGCCCCAACCAGTCCCAGGGACCCAAGGGAAGCCCCTCCTCTTTGTTATGCCCCCTCCCTACCCCCTCCACCTTCTTCCCCAGCATCCAGGACCTGCATTGCTGAATATGGGAGCTCAGGCCAACCGGGAGACCTCACCAGCTGAGCTCCTTTCCCCAGTCCTGACTAGCTACACTGCTCTGCTCTTTCCAACCTCAGCTTTGAGGATTTATGGGGGGGGGGGGGGGG